>PISX010007634.1:0-87615 GCA_004024625.1 Mellivora capensis | reverse complement strand
TTGCCTGCCCCCCCATCTGCATTAGACATATGCTCTTTCCCAACTCAATTCACCTCCTCCAAGAAATTCTTTCCCAACTTCCCCACTTCAGAATAACCCATCCTTTTTCTAAGCCACTGCAGCATTTTTGTCTGCATGCAAAGTCCAGCACACTGTGTGGCTTAGTTGGCCAGTATGTGTACATCTTAACTGTCAAAGGACATTCACAGTGTAAGTCTTCTTATTTTAAAATAATTCCATTGTAGACAGGGTCCAATTAGCCACATTATGGGTGCTAAACACTTACTGAATTAGACGATCAAAGTACCTGAATAATCAATGCCACTTTGAATTGGCATTTTAAAATATGCCTTTTTTAAATTGCATTTTGGAGTCACAGAAAGGAATTAAAGACAGATGCATTGAGAGGAGAGTTACAATTGACCAGAGACTAGGCAAACAAAGGTAAATTTGACTGTACTGTTGTTTAAAGATAGAAGAGAAGTTCCTATTACATATCTTTCCTCAAAAAAACTCTTTATGAAGTGTGACTGGATATTATATGAAAGTAATTTCATTATTTGTTTTCATCTGGGTGAAGATCAGACAGCACCTTCATGCATATTTCAAGCCAAAATGAAAATTATATTTGTGTACCCACTTCTTAAATTATAAAATTTCCAATTTGATTTGTGTTGACCTTCTTCAATTATGTTATTTGCATGTTGCCCTAAAAATAGTATTCAAGGAAATCATTCTTAAAGAACAAATATGCTTTTCTTTTTTTAACCTTCTAATTTTTTATACTTCGTCACTATACCTTATTCCTCTTCTCTCTCTTATCTGCTGACAGCAGTGGGCCTACTTACATGGACAGATTAGAAACATTTTTCTCCATTTACCATGACAACACCCAGCTAATGTTTACTGATAAACTAGGAGCAAGTCAGAGCATCTACAAAATGCAGAAGGAATTCATACTCCTGTGTAAGAACTTTAATTCAGGAGTGAAGTATAGTATAGCTAAAGTAAATTCACATGTTATTAACTGTTTATTAAAATTCTTGTCATTTTTATGCAAATAAAATACCCTCTGTTGAGTCCCCCTGTTGTATCCTTTTCATAGACAATCACATTTATACAAACTCCAAAATCATAAATTGTGTGTGTGTGTTTGTGTATGTAGGCAGCTATGCCCTACAATGTTTATTCTGTATTGACAGATACCAAGTTCAAATTTTGCACACATACATAAACACTTTTGATCTTTGAAAATGTGTCTAATAATACGTTTTAATCAAAATAATTATGAGAGATATTAAAACCGGTATTTAGTATCAAGGAGGATTAACCAACTATAGATTTGGCCCACTTAAAATTTAAACTTTCCTTATAATAATACAGCAATTGATGATCAAAACCTTGAAAAATCAAGTCAGACAGCTAAAATTTTCTCAAATCATCTCATAGAACAATTTTTATTTTTGTTGAATTTGTCACTTGTTTTGATAGCATTTACACACAGCCTCAAAGAAAAAGAGTAACTTTAGCAACTTCGCCGGTCCTACATAGTAATTAAGTTGATTAAATAGTCACTTATTGCAGGCCTGTATATACATGCACATGCACACAACATTGTACCAGGCACATAGAAAAATACAAATAAGACATAAGATTCAAATTCTAAGCCAAACAAACATTGAAACTAGTCACTGTAGATATGTTTTCTCATGTTCATGGTCATCCTATGCATTCTTTACACTTGTTCTGCTTTTGACCAGCACATCATCTCTTCCATCCTTGTTAACTTTCTCACGTAAGACCCATAAACTTTCCTGTAATAATCATAATGAATAATTTCAGTGTCTCTAACGATTGCTCTATAGTAATTCCCTGCACACCAGAGATAAAGTTTAAATGAAATATAAACTGTATGAACATTTGGAATAAAAATAAGTACCTTTCAGAGGAACACTGGAACACCTGGTTGGCTCAGACAGTGGAGCTTACAGCTCTGGATCTCAGGGTCATGAGTTCAAGCCCCACTTTTGGGTGTAAAGCTTACTTTAAAATTTTTTTAAAAGAGAGAAACATCAAGGTTTCAGTTCAATAAAAATATCAAGAAGACAAACAGATTCCCTTCTTTAAAAGAGATTTCTTTTAAATTCATCATCAAAAGAATCCATCATTAGTTATTCCAGTAGAACATTCATTAATATTTCATGTTGTCACATCTCTTTTCAAAATGCAATACTAATAACTAACTCTATCTGAATTACTAAGAATTTTTAAACATTTTCTGATTATGCTCTAACCAAATCTTTAAATTCTAAACTGATTTTTAAAAAGGAGTAAAATTTAAAAACTGCTTGTACTTTCAGTTATATGATTATTTGGGGGGAGTCTTTTATTCATACCTACTGAATGGGATACTTACAGAATGTGCAATCAAAATCAGCTTCGTAGTTATGCTTTATTACATAGTGAATGTTGTTTGTAATAGCACTTTCAAAATATTATGTTATTATGTTTAAGAAATACAACTTCTTAACCAGCAAGTTCTAGTGGTTCTTGTCATATAAAGCAGTATGTTTTATGAAAGAAAGAGAGAAGAATATAGCTAGATGATTTCTGTGTTTTTTGCTTATTAACAAAAAGAAAAAAAAGATCAACAATTTCACATAAGTTGTGTTTTCTCATATGAAACCATGATATTATATAAAGACAATAATGTTAGTTAATTTGCCTAAATTCTAAGGTAGAACACTTATTCTAGTAGGTTCTATGGTGAATACATAATGCTCTGAAGACAAATTTAAATTCTTGATGATGACACTATTTTGCTTGATTGGTTGGGTATGTTAATATGTGGTATTTCTCTTTTTTTTTTAAGATTTTTTTTAATTTATTCATTTGACAGACAGAGATCACAAGTAGGCAGAGAGGCAGGCAGAGAGATGGAGAAGCAGGCTCCCTGATAAGCAGAGAGTCCAATGCGGGGCTCGATCCCAGGATCCTGGGATCATGACCTGAGCTGAAGGCAGAGGCTTTAATCCACTGAGCCACCCAGGTGCCCCAATATGTGGTATTTCTACTAGAAATTCAGCAAAAGCAGAAAATAAAAAGCTTCTCCAACAACACATATACCATCTCTCATCTCTCTAGCCCAATGAATGTTAGTAGAGGGGAAGAAAGTAAGTATGAACAGAGAATTGGCACCCAATATCTACATGTATAGCTTATATTTTTGAAATCTTATATTAAGAGTACCTTTTATAAACAATCTGGATCTTTGTCAATTTGTGTTCAATTTAGTCTTCATTGTTTAACAAACACTTATTAAGCCAACCATTATGTGTGGTTCTGCAAGGGATAAAATGATTAATAAGGCATGTTCTCTTTATTAAGGAATCAGAGTTCAATGAAAACACAGATGTATTCATATCTAAGATGAGGCAGAATGCTCGGTATTGTAATAGAGACAGGAAGTGCTATAGGAGCACAGCAGGGGGGATGCATTTTAAGTAAGGTATCAAGGAGGGTGTGTCTGAGATGAGCTGGGATTGCAACAGACCGTGATGATGGTCCTGTAAGAGAAACTTGGTCTGCTCCATACCTCCCATCTCGTTCCTCCCTAACCTGTTCTCCTTTCCTTTTTTTCCCCGCAGTATTCATCCTCTGATTTGTTTATTGTATTTATCTTTATTTACCTAGAATGTGAGTGTTCATACAGGGATCTTTGTTTAGTTCACTGAATGCACTTTGGTTCTAGAATTTTCTGGCTCATTGAAGGTGCCTGGTAGATATATGTAGAATGAATTAACAAAGAAAAAATATAAGTTAACCATATGGGCAGAAAGTTCAAGGTATGTTTTCAAGCAATTGGGGGTCCAATATGACTGGTATGACCATGACAGACATCTTATGGCCACATGATATTAATAGGATATGATAAAATGGCCTATTTTTCCTTACTTTTTCAATAAGTAATAAAGCCAATTTCTCTGTAGCTCAATTTCTTATCTGAGAAACTGATGGTTGAAGTCTAATAATATGCATTTTACAGGGCGCCTGGGTGGCTCAGTCAGTTATGTGTCCTACTCCTGGTGTCAGCTCAGGTCATGATCTCAGGGTCCTGGGAAGGAGCCCCACATGTGGGGCTGCCTTGCTCAGCAAGGATCTGCTTCCCCCTCCCTCTTCCTCTGCCCTTCCCTGCATTTGCACACTCTCTGTCTGTCTCTCTCTTTCTCTGTAAAATAAGTAAATAAATCTTTAAAAAATATATGCATTTTACAAATAATTGCTGAGTAAATTAAATAACAAGAAGCTCTAGTTCTGAAGTCTTTATGGTTTTTAACCATTTTAATTTTATGGGCCTATATTTTATCTTAGCTTGTGCTTTGTTGCCCTGAAGTTAAACTCTTTTGCTAAAGTTGCCTCTGTATCATTTCAGCTTATTGTTTAAAAAAAACTGTATTCTATAAACTATACATATTCTATCAAATAAAATGATGTTAAATGAATGTGTCCAACATTTGCCAAAGTCAGATGATATCTGAATGTAATTTAACAGGCAATGTCAGGGTAAGTACATGGTAATCTCAGCTACTGTATTAATTAGCATTTACTGTTCCAAATTGCATCAACTCATAGAAAAAGGAATTGTCTTAGGAATGGACTCATGCAGCTAGAAATTCAGTCCATGTGATGGTAGTAGGTTGGTGTCCATTTTGCAAATTTGCCTTGTGAATAAATACATACCCTTTCTATCCCTAGAATTCACAGGATCATTTATTTACCCATCTGCTCATATTTTTCTTCCTGACCATTTTTACATCAACATTTAATAGTATCCTGAACCATTTTTTTTCAGTGTCTGGCTCACCCTTGTCCTATAGACTTTCTGAGATGTTCCAAGTGTCCTGAGTCCGTACAGTCCTATATGATAGCCACTAAGCACATGTGGCTAAGCACTCAAAATGTTGCTAGTGCAACTGGAGAACTGAATTTTTATTTTATCTAATTTTAACTATTTAAATTTAAATATTCCCGTATGGCTAGTGGCTATTGTGTTGGACAACACAGATCTAAATATCGTTGTTTCAGAAGATTCAATAATGACTATCTACTTTTTTATTTGACATATTTATGGAACAAAGTGTATTTTATAGTCTTCCATTTCCAGAAGGATAGAGATATTTTTTATTACTATTTATCTATTTCTCCTTGGACCTAAAATATAAAATAAACATGAAAAGACAGAAAGGTGGAGAGAAAGCTGACGAGCTAGGGACTTTGGGACCCGAGGGGCAACATGGTGGTGAGTTCGCTGAGTTTTCTGTTTGCCTCGTGTATTCTAGATTTGGAGCTGAAGAAGCAAGCAACCCAGGATGCCAATGGGCACAGACAAAAAATCCTCAGCAAGAGCCTACTCTCTCAAACCAAAAGAGAGTGTCACCTAGCAAGAAAAAAATTTTTCAGACATTACTTTCTCTGCTTCCAAGCTCCTCTACTTTTCTGTGGTACCACACACAACAGAAAATACTGTAATCCTTCCCCAACCTAGACTAGCAAAGGCTGATTGGGGACCAAGACTTCCATCCTTATCAGGCTATAAGGAGGTGCCAATCCCCAAGGTGGTGTCAGAAAAGGCCAACTAGGGAGCCAGGACTTTCATCCCCACTGGCCTGTAATGAGCCCCCTATAGTGTCAGTGGAGATGACACAGGGAGTTTGGATTTCCATTCCCGCTCACCCATAATAAGACCCTCTTTCCTGTCACCACTGAGGAATTAGAGGAAGTCTAGTGCAGAGTCAGCACTTTTATAGGTGTTCAGCTGGGATAAGGCTACCACCTGTGATACCAGTGGAGCTCATATGGAATGATAAAAATCCTACTCCTGTCAGCATTAATGAGGAGCCTATACCCCATCAGATGATAACAGAGGCTAAACAGGGAATACTGACTTCTACTTCCCCCTACCCATATGGACATGGTGTCCACTGTTCTCCTGCATGAGTGATTTCAGAGGAAGCCAATTAAAACATAGGGGTTAAATAAGATTCAGAATCTTATGATACAAAAATATTTAGATTTTGTTTTAAAAATCACTTTCCTTTTAAAAATCACCAACAACAAAGAACTCCAAGAAATATTGTTTTTCAGAGGTTCAATAATGAATGAACCTCAATTAAATGAGTGAATCCCAAACTCAGATTAAAAAAAACAACAACCAATAGATACCAACATTAAGGTGACAGAAATATTAGAATTATCTAAGAAAGATTTTAAAGCAGCCATGATAAAAAGCTTCATTGAGCAATTATAAACACACATGAAATAAACAAAAAAATAGAAGACCTTGAAAATTAAACAGAAGATATAAAAAAGAACCAATTGGTAATTTTATAATTTTAGAAAATTGTAAAAAGTGTAATAACTAGAACAAAAAACTCAGTGGATAAGCTCAACAGCAGAATGGAAGGGACAGAGAAAAGAATTCATAAATTGGAAATTAGAACCTGAATAAAATAGAAAAGACATTAAAAAAAAGTGAACAGAATCTCAGGGGCCAGGGCTGGTGGTATCAAAACAAAAGATTTGTGACATCAGGAAAGGAGGGGGAGAGTGGGACTTGGAAAGAACGTAGAGAATAATAAGTGAAAACTTGGCAGAAGCAAAACCTTGGAAGAAGCTGAGCAAACCCAAACAAAATAAGCCCAAACAAACCCACACCACTGCATATTAAAATTAAACTTCTGAGAAAAATGATACTTTACCTCTAGAGGAAAAACAATTGGAATGACAGCAAATTTCTCATCAAAAACCATAGAGAAAGGAGGGAAGTCTTTTAAGGGCTGAAAGAAAACACTTGTTGATCCAGAATCCTATACCCAGCAAAAATATCCTTCAGGAATTAAGGGGAAATCAAGAAATTCTCAGATAAAGGAAAACTGGAATCTCTCGCCATTCTGAGAGAATAGCTGAAGAAAGTTCTCAAAACGGAAGGGAAAAATAAAACTCAGAATATTAGATGAACATGGTAAGCAAAAAATGTAGGTAAATACAATAGGTTCCCCTTTCCTCTTGAGTTTTCTAAATTAGCATTGATGATTCAAGCCAAAAATTATAACACTAGATGGTTCTACACAGGAAATATTTAAGATATCCATATTATAAACAGGGGAGGATAATGGGACATACAGGAAGGTAAGTCTCACACCATATATAAAAACTAACTCAAAATGGATCTTGGATTCAAATGTAATTTTTTAAGCTTTTATTTATTTGTGAGAGAGAGAGAGAGAGATAGGGGGAGGGTCAGAGGGAGAAAAGACTCCCCACCGAGCAGGGAGCCAGATGAGGGACTCAATCCTGGGACTCCAGGATCATGACCTGAGCTGAAGGCAGACACTTTACCAACTGAGCCACTCAGGTTGCCCCAAATGTAAAACTTAAAACTACAAAACTTTAAGGAAAAAAGTAGGACAAAATATTAGGGCTAAGCAAAGAGTTTATAGATTTGACAACAAAAGCATGATCAATCAAAAAAAAATTGATGAGTTGGAATTTTGCTTGTGAAAAACCCTGTTTAGAGTGTGAAAAGATAAGATCCAGACTGGAAAAAATATTTATAAACCACACATGCAACAAAAAATTGTATCTAGAATATATAAAGAACTTTCCAAAATCAATAGTGAAAATATAAACAGTCCAATTGGAAAATGGCAAAAGATATAAACAGACATTTCACCAAAGGGTATAAAAATTCATGTGAAAAGATACACAGTATCATCAGCCATCAGGGAAAGGCATAGTTAAACTACCATCAAGTATTAATACATACCTATCAGAATTAAAAAATAGTAACACCACCAAATGCTGGCAAGAATACAAAGTGGATTACTCAAATGTTGCTGGTGGGATAGCCACTCTGGAAATCAGTTCAGGAGTTTTCTTTAAAAACTAAGCATGCAGCCACTATACAACCCAGCAATTGCACTCCTGAGCATTTATCCCAGAACTGAAGGCTTGTGTTCATATAAAAACCTATGCGTGGGTATTTATTCATAAGAGCTCCAAACTGAAAACAACCCGATGTCCTCTAACATGTGAATGTTTAAACTAATTGTGGTGTAACATGGAACACTATGTAATGAAAAGGAAAATGTTATTTTTATACTCAACAACTTATATGAACGTCCAGAGACTTACACTGAGTGAAAAAAAAGCCAATCCCAGAAGGTTATGTACTATAATCCTGGAAGAAACAAACAAACAATCATAACATATACAACATTCTGGAAATGACAGAATTATGTAAACGTAGAACATAGCAGTTTCTAGGAGTTGGAAGAGTGGAGATAAAGGGAAGAAGGTATGGCTATAAAAGAACAACATGAGGGATCCTTGTAATGGAAATGCGTGCGTGCATACGTGTGTGTGTGTGTGTGTGTGTGTGTAGACTGCATCAGTGTTAACATCCTGGCAGTGACATTGAACTGTAGTTTTATAAGATGCTGGGTAAAGGATACATGCGATCTCTCTGTGTTATTCTTACAGCTGCTTATGAATTGACAATTATCTCAAAATTAAAAGTTTAATTAAAAATGAAGAAACCAATATACTGCATGAGCCAATTCATGCTCAGCATTAATATCATTCAAGCTTAGGATTTCATTTAGTAAAATAAAAAGAAACTCTATAATCTTTTCACTTCTATCTAGCAATTAAAAATGGATTCATCTTGGTTTTATCCTTCTTAATACTATAGTTCGGAAGAATGTTTTATTAGTCTTATTCAGAAGAATTACTACTCTATATTGTTTAGTCTAATCTGATAATTGTTGATTAGTTTTCCTCTAGACAATGTTTAATTGAGAAGTGTTCTTTTCCTCAGAAGCTCTTGGAATATATACCGCATTCGAGCCTTTGAAAAATGTTGTGTTCTTCTCTAATTTGTCCAGCAGGGAAAAGGACCACTTTATTAGATGATTTCTCTTCCATCACTACTGTTTTTATTCTTGGACTAACTATTGTGTTTTAGATTGTCAAGTGATTTTATTTCATTCATCATCCCAATTTTACTTTAATAAAAGCAACTGACAGCCTAAGACAGAAAAAAAATATTGCAGTTTCCTCATAAGAGTTGCTCAGTAGAACAAAATTTGCAACCTATTTATTTATTCATTCAGTAAATATTTACTGAGTGCCTATTATGTGCCAGGCACTATTCCGGAGGATGGGGAAATGGTAGACAGCAAGATAAAGATTCCCCCTCGTGGAGTGTTTAGATTCTAGAAGGAAGATGTAAACAAATAGTTAAAATATAAAACATGCATGTTGGATGGCAATACATGCTATCAAGAAAAATAAAGTCAGAAAAAGGGACTAAGGAATGTAGGTGGTTGGGTGCATCCTTAAGTAGTGCCATCAGGGAAACTCTTGCTTTAGTTCTAATAGCGGGCAGTCACACTGGAGCTGTTTAAATGTAAATTTTCTAAAAGTGATTTTAATTAACAGTGAAAGACTGTGACTACGGAACAGGAATTTGCAACTTTTTCTCCACCATGGTGCTTGTGACTAATGATATTCACGTGTGTCACACACTCCTGTAAGTCGACCAGTGGCCAGTGAGACTTCTTGTGTGCTTATGTGTGCATCTGGATATAACTCTGCTTTGCTCTTTCTCACTGACATTGAACTCAAATGTCAATGAGAGTGAGTGATAATTACGGGATTGTGATAGTCTTAAATCTGAATGTGTGTTTAGAATACATTATTTTAAAAATTCAGTACTTTATTGCCTACAATAGACTACTGATTTCAACACATTTGCATATTGAATCATTGGCATTGAAAGTAATAGTAACTGCACGTGTATAATTATACCTAATAGGTAGCTCACAAGCCTTCTTCCTATTCCTAGGAAATAGGCAATTATACCATTGATCTTACCACCAGGGAAGTTGAGACAAAGGACAAAAATCATGGAGTCAATAGTTTTAAAATAGCTTCAGGTGAACACTCTTGATGAATACTTCAACAGAAGCGGAAATTTTGGCACTAAAGTAAGCGAATATTCAGTAGACTGGACGACTGAATATTGCTGCCTGAGTGGGCAGATTTCTCTGGCTTAAAAGTTAAATAAATCAATTGTTACTTTACTGCTAGTCAGTATTACTATTCACCGGTTCAAAAACATTTCAAATGAGAAAATATCAAGCAAATAGTTACATCCAGCCAAGCAAACCCCAAGGTAAAAATTCCTCACTATAGGAATTTTTTTCAATGCAAGAAATGTTTGCGAGACGTCTACTATGGGACGAGCATTGTGCTGTGCACTGGAAGCCAAAGAGAAAATTAAGACAAGGTCTTTGGTTTTTTTTATTGATTTTAAAAAGATCTAGTTTTTATTGATTAATACATAGCCCAACAGTGTTAGCTTTGATATTCTCTTACACAGTGGGTCTATCATGAGTCTATGTAATTAGTTCTTAGCTTAGAAATGTTCAGGAGGAAAAAAAATCTGGTAAAATTAATGATGATGCTAAATTGGTCATTTCCATTTGAAGGGATGAGAAAATTGTGGGACAAGGGTATAGGTGAGGAATCTGCTGGTCCCATACACAGAGGGCCTGTGGAGAGCTGCTGGTCATCGGTCACAATCCCAAATTCTAATTTCACTTTGCGGCTTCTCAAACTGTCAGTGATCCCATCCTTCCTGGTTTCACAAAACAGGTGCTTAATACGTTGTTGCTGAACAAATGAGGCAATAAGTCCAGCCTCCCAGCCAAAAGGTAATTCTCTAAGACCCTGCAACCCAAATTCAAAATTGGTCTGATACGTTCACCTCCAGGATCTCCTGAAAGGGCTGCTGGCCCTCCCAGCAACCACGGGAACCACATGTTCAAGCTTGTGGCCCTCCATGGCCTCCTGCTTCTTCAAAGAGCTCCAGAAAAGCTCCATTTTATTTGTTAGTAATCTCTACACCCAACATGGGGGTCAGACCTACAACCCAGAGATCAAGCATTATATGTGCTACTGACTGAGCCAGCAGGCGCCCCAGGAAGCCCCTATTTTAGAATGAGAGGCCAGAAGCAGAAATGAGAGCTTGATAGTCACTAGAACTTCTGCAGATAATTTAGCTGCTTGTCAGAGGACTAGACACTGTTTGAAATGAGCAGGTTCATAAAGAATGAAAATAAAGGGAAAGTTTGAACCTCACTGCTTCTATCTCCTTTCAGCCTTGGGAGGCTCACCTTTGCAGATGAAATGCATTCTGAAAGTCAGCGATAGATCCCAGCATAGCAATCACGACGTTCAACTTCCCTCCATGGGGGAAGGAAACTGAGCATAAGCTTGGATCTCTAATTAACGAAGAAGCCTCCTGAAAATTACTAGTCTGTTCATCCATTCTCAGGAGTCGAATTTAGTTTGGTCGTGTTTGTTATGCAAACCTAAGCCATGTTGGGAAACTACTCAATGTGCTACCTGATTTCCCTCTATATCATTTGTATCTTGGTCTACAAGGTAGATAAGGGCTTCTCGAGGTCCCTACTCCAGTGCTTGCCTCTGAAAAGCCTTAGATGGTCTTCCTTAGCTGTTTGGCTTAGAGATATAAAATTATAATGAGATTTCCCAAAGCTTAGAGCTGAGGCCCCAGAAAAGTATTCTGTTTCTGTCCCCCTTGACACTAATGAAGTAATTTAATCAACTGTCCACCTATTTTCCTTCTCATCAACAGAAGATGTTATGGAGGGATACAAAAGGACTTGGAAATGCTGAGCATATAACCCTCGGGGGTGTGTTCCAGAAGGAACACAAGAGAGCTGTCTGCTAAGGTCGATGAGAACTCCCTGAGGAAAGCGTAATTCTGGACTTAGTTGGGCTTGGCGGTGGCAAGAGGGTTCAGTAAGGTAAAAGATTTTCCAATGTTGGGAGATCGGAAAAATGTCACATGAATGATACTAATTCCTTAGACTTACTCACTATATGTACTATATCCGAATTAGCATATTTGCAGATTTTCATTTCACATCTCTGTTTAACAGCGAGCACACTCAATCAATCAAAATGTAGCCTTATGGGTTATTTCATGGTTAAACATCTTCCTAAGTCTTCAATGTTTATTTCCAGCACAAGAAAAGATGCACATTGTGATGAGCAACATAAAATTAGGGATTCATTCATTTTTTCGTAGTGATTATTTGTTGAGTGTTTATTGTATATAAAGCACTGAGCTGAAATTAACTGTATTCTGGAATCTTTTTTCCTATTTACTGTTCTTTTTGTCATGGATGATTGATTGGGCTGAAATGTAGTTTTTACTTTGCTGGTTTGATCAGGCTTTATCCTTGTCTATTTTCTTTTCCTACATTAGCAATAATGGCTATGTTATATCTTTTGCTTTAAGTAAACATTTCTGAGAGCTAGTAGTTTTCAAGAATTTAGAATTTTAAGTCATACACTACCCCTAAGTTTTCTCATCTGTTGAAAAGAAGGAGATAAACTTTAAGACTTGTTTTGCCCTAAGCCTTCTAGGATTTTATGGTGTTAGTTTATAAATGCGGACTATAAGGGAAAACACTTTTGCAAGCAAAGTTCTGAGGAGCCTTGAGCAAAGTTAAGGAGGTGAAATTCATAATCTGTACTTTAGGTCTCAAACCTTTAGCTCCCATCACCCCCACAAGGGCCCCCAATTTTAAGATTTTAAGATAAAATCTTAAAAAACAAAAAACAAAAAAAAACCCACAGAGATTATCAGAGTACATTCCTCATATGGTCTTTGTGAAGATTAAATAAAACATTGAATGTGAAACATTTAGCACATGGACTTGTACATATTAAAAATGAATAAAAACTTGCTAGATTTTTATTTAACAAGTCAAGACATGAAAGAAAAAAAAAAAACTGTCTCCATCTACTATCACAACCCTCTCGTAAAAGAAATGACAGAGCACCATTTGAAAAAGAAGACATGATTATCAGAATTTGTAATTTTTTTTTAAAGATTTTATTTATTTATTTGTCAGAGAGAGAGAGAGAGCGAGCGAGCACAGGCAGACAGAGTAGCAGGCAGAGGCAGAGGGAGAAGCAGGCTCCCTGCCGAGCAAGGAGCCCGATGTGGGACTCGATCCCGGGACACTGGGATCATGACCTGAGCCGAAGGCAGCTGCTTAACCAACTGAGCCACCCAGGCGTCCCAGAATTTGTAATTTTTATTTAAAAATATACTACCTTGTCCTTGTGGCTCAGATTTTACCATAGATTAATGAAAGCTTCATCTCGAATCAACTTGAAACTGAAATCTTGTGTTTGGAAACCACAGTGACCTTTCTAATTCTCTTTTTCCATCAAAATTTCCCAACCATTGTCTCATTCCCTTGAAGCCCAATTCTCTTTCCTGACATTACAACTCATTGGCCTACAGTGAATGCTAAAGGATAAATGTATTCATCTTCTCAAAAACATATTTATATCCTAACATAGGAGGTTTTATCCAAGTAAGTAATTGCAGTGGTGAGAATTTCGCACGAGCTGGCAATTCTGGGGATAAAAGATTTGGGTACAGGTGTCCTTTTCAGCACCTTGAATGTCCACCTGCCTTATACATGTATATGACGTGGATCCAACTTTCCTTGAGCTTAAGAAAGCTAGAACTGCAGGACACCCGGGTGGCTCAGTCGGTCCAGTGTCCCAACTCTCGGTTTCTGTTCCAGTAATGATCTAGTGATTGTGGGATCGAGCCCCAGGTCGGGCTCTGAGCTCAGTGTGGAGCCTGCTTCAGATTCTCTCTCTCTCTTCCTCCTCTTGCTCCTGTGCTCTCTCTCTCTCCAAAATATATAATAAATCTTAAAAAAAAAAAAAGAAAAAGAAAAGAAGAGAAAGGAAAGAAAGGAAAAAGAAAAGGAAAAGGAAAGAAAAGAGAAAAGAAAAAGGAAAAGGAGAAAAGTAGAGAGAGAACAACTCCAACAGATGGACTGGGCCTTTGAATCATTTGAATGGTTTCCTTAGCACCTGTGAGACACACTTAACTTTAAGTATCATTGTAAATGTAACAATGGTTAGAACATTTTTCTACTTGTGTTTCAGTTTATGCCCCATCTCCTCCTCGTTAAAGCCTATCATCCTTAGACTTTTGACCTGTCATTACCCTGATGGAAAAATAACTTCTTTTTGAGTAGGTTTCTTTCAAGGGTTAACAGGAAAGAGGCACAACATACCCCAAAGGCTGACCTACACAGAGCTGGCCCTTGGAGGTGGTAAGTAATGGGCTTCTCCGGGGACGATGGCAGCAGTGCTGGCGAACAAGATGAGACCCCGTTTCAGCTGTCGCCAGGGTGGATGGACCCCATAGCACGCAGCACTCCATCGTGCAATAGGGAAGCGTGTGAGTCCGGGGTCGGAAAACCGTCATTCCAACCCGAAATGAGACGCTTACCTGCTGTGGAAAATAGTCCATCTCTCTCAAGTTCAGTTTTCTGAAAATGGGCTTAAGAAAAGCACCTACTTCACAGGCTTGTTGGGAGAATGAAACCAGTGAACTCGTGTGTAACACTAGCCCAGCACCTGCCCACGTGAGCGCAGGTTAATATTAGCTCTGTTGTTGTTATGTGCCTTGTAACGGGATGTGCCCGCTTGGCTGCGAGCTTCGGTAACCGTTTATACTAGGTGTGATTGCTGTTTGAGTCAGAGCGCACTCCGGAATCACAAAATATGCAAACTCAGGTCCAGAGCTGAACACATGGAAGGCGGATCTTGGAGTTCCCCTTTTAATAGGTTCCACAGAAATATCCCAGCCTTTGCTCAACTCTAGTTTACTTCCTCAAATCACCTCTCACTTCTCTTTTGTTGCTAAGGTCAATCTTGTCTCATGCAGACTGTGTCCAAGAGAGAACTTTCTTTGTTGCTGCTGCTGTGCTCTTTTGGTTTGGCACGTCACGGTGGATGGAACATTCTGGAACCGGAGCAAACATAACTGGGGCTGTCCAGTGTGTGGAACGTCTCATTCCACATCGCTTCTAAAGAGTAATGCTCAACGACTTGTCTTGAGGCTGTCAGATTTCATAATTACAGTCAATTTTCAATTATCCACAGAAATTAAAAGGGCTGTCAGTACAGATAACAGAAAATTGCAGATTCTAGAACTGTGGTTAACCACCCAGCAGAGTTGAGCCACACATCTATATATACCCAGTGGCAATGCCCAACTGGGTTAGGGGAATTTAACCTCCCTATAATCTCCTAGAAACCCTGTTCTTTGATATGAATACTTGGCATTTTCTCAATCTTATGTAAAGGGCTAAGAAATTATAGCTTCGAGTCTTTTTTTCTAGTGAGACTGTAGCTCTTATATTCCTGTCAAATACACATTCCGAAGCCGGCTCCGTCCTGGGTCTGGGCCTATCTTAGGCAATGTTTTGACCGTGTGTTCAAGCCATGAGGCATATGATTAATCTCCAATGCATTCAACCCAGAGTGTCATAACTATACACCTGGCCTGCCTCATTTTCCTAAAGCTAGTTTCAAAATATAAATAGCCTGGGATAGCCTATTTCAACAACAGAACACAGAGATTGTTAGACATTTCCTCTTTACCTAGTCTTCTCTAGTTTTATCACTGATTTTTATCCCTTGGGTTTGCACAAGACAAATCTATTTTCCTTTTTTTGAATATTTGGAGAAAGCTATCATAACCTGCCTGACATGGCTACAAAGAACTCTATGTCCTTGGCTAAATTCCTTCATCCCTCTAAGCTTTTTTTTTTTTTTAATTCTAGCAAAGGAAGGAATTGGACTATTGGACTAGGTAATTGAAAACAGATCCTTTAATTTTAATATTATATAATTCTATGAAAAATCTCTTTTGATACAGTGTAGAATGGTTTATTAACTTTGTTACTGTATCCTATACTATAAATGTACCTACCATACATATTATCAAATTTAATCCTCAATAATATTCTTACGGAGCAATTATTTTTATTTATAAATGAGGAAACAAAGGGTCAAAGAAATTAAGTAAATCATGTCCCGAGTTTCCAGTACCAGCTCTCAGCTCTAAGATAGGTTTCACCTCCAGGTTTTGTTTTGTTTTGTTTTGTTTTGTTTTTCTTCCCTTCCCTTCCCTTCCCTTCCCTTTCTTTCCCTTCCCTTCCCCTCTCCTCCCTTCCCTTCTCTTCTCTTTTCTCTTCTCTTCTCTTCTCTTCTTCTTTTTAAAGATTTTTCTTATTTGAAAGAAAGAGAGAAAAAGAAAACACAAGCAGGGGGAGTGGCAGAGAGAGAGGGAGAAGCAGAGACTCCCCACTGAGCAGGGAGCTTGAAGCAGGCAGGGCTGGATTCCAGGACCCTGGGACCATGATCTGAGCTGAAGGCAGATCCTCAACTGACAGCCACCCAGGTGCCCCTGGGTTTTATATTCTGGAGAAACTAACTTTAAAATCCCTAGGCTTAGTTGCCCAACTGTAAAATGGGTTAAATAACAAAACCAAGGTGACCTTCAACCCCGCAGACAATAAATCATGTCCCGTGGTCATTGCTGCAAGATGTTTTGAGGCTGCAGGAAAATTCAACCAAGGTAGAGATTTAGAGGTTAAGGAGAAATCAGCACCACAATTCATAAGCATGTGAGTCTCTCACTAGGGCCTTAAAAAAACTAAAGACATTGTACGAAGGAGCTCATTGCTCCAACATTCTGTCACTGGGGCCTTCTGTAAGCCGGGCATTGAATTAGTCACTTTTACTTAATGTTTCTCATTTATTACTCATAATAACTCTGTGGAGTACCAGTTAGTGCATGTATAATTATCCTCATTTTACATAAGATGAGCTTGACACTTAAAGTAGATAAATTACTTGTTCAGTCAGTAAGTGGAAGATCAGGATTATAACTAAGGCCTACATTCTCAAAGTTCCAGACTCTTTCCACTCCGCCAGCATTTCACAGAATGTTTCCGTCCACACTCATTCTCCAAAACGCTTTCCCGAAAACTGTAGCGTACCGTGGGGTCCCACAGAAATTCACAGAACTTAGCACATTCAAGGTTCCCAGAAAATTCTGGAAAGGGAACATGTTTACCCTTCCTAACTTTTTCCTAAACTTATTTACAAAGGCACTTTTATTTTTTATTTTTAAAGATTTATTTATTTATTTGGCAGACAGAGATCACAAGTAGGCAGGCAGGCAGGCAGAGAGAGAGGAGGAAGCAGGCTCCCCACTGAGCAGAGAGCCCAATGTGGGGCTTGATCCCAGGACCCCGAGATCATGACCTGAGCTGAAGGCAGAGGCTTTAACCCACTGAGCCACCCAGTTGCCCCACAAAGAGTCTTTTCAATCCAATAACACGTGTTACTATTCTGATGAATCAAATCCTGTTTCACTCTTTCTAAGAAGTCTTGTACCATGCCAGGCTATGTGAGTAATTTCTACAGACAAAGATTGTCACTAAAAACTAACTTTTTCTTCATGTTAAAAAAGTATATGTTTTCTCACGAGTTAACCAGTGGATACCTTGAGATGAGAAGCTAGGTAATTACGGCCATTCGAGAAACTTCCTTGCTATTACCTGAGAGCATAGCACATTGCTGTGGAATTACATACATGAGAACGCCGAGCGGGAATACTGAGAAAGTATATAACCAAGTTTATTACTTATGCTTATGATACACATTCCGTATTTTGAAAGATTTTATTTACGCATGGAAACTACCAGTTGCTCCTTCCCCAAATTTCTGCTGTTCAACATGTTTTGCATTTTTATTTTAATTTGAGGGAAAGAAAAGTGCAGTTTTTTAAGATACCATGGAGAACTTTGTGATTCCTTGAATGCATTAATTAATAATGTTGAAATATTTTAAAACTGGGATTGGAAATCACTGAATAAGATAATTAACTTGGATTTGGCTATGAAATTAATGTTAAATTCAGCTCTTTGTTCTATTGTTTATTTTTAAGATCTGCCTGCCAGTTCACACTGGTTCTGTGGCAGGCTTTACACATTTTCAAAAGTAATTTTTTGGTTGGTAATCACAAGTCAACAACAATCTTAGGAACTTCTTTCTTTTTTTTTTTTTAAAGATTTTATTTTTATTTATTTATTTGACAGAGAGAGACAGAGATCACAAGCAGGCAGAGAGGCAGGCAGAGGCAGAGAGAGAAGCAGGCTCCCCACTGAGCAAGGAGCCCGATGCGGGGCTTGATCCCAGGACCCTGAGATCATGACCTGAGCTGAAGGCAGCGGCCTTAACCCACTGAGCCACCCAGGAGCCCCAATCTTAGGAATTTCTTGATGAAGTTCATTGTTTAGGACGTGAACTATAACTTTCAGATGACTCTAGCCATAGAGCGACAAAAGCCAGGGGTGTGTATTTTACTGAAAGTAAGCAGAAAACAAAAGGGAGAAACACCAAGTGAGTTCAGTAAATATCTCTTGATGTCTGTCATTCACACATGCTGTTCCAGTTACCTATTGCTGTGTTACCAACTATACCAAAATTTAGTGGATTAAAATAACAAACCTTTTATTATATCTCACAGTTTTAGGAGTCATGAGATTTGGAAAGGGGGTAGCTGGGGGATTCTTCAGTTCGATATACTGATAACTAAGTGGGTCTGAAGGACCCAAAATGACTTTGTCTGCATGCCCGGTGCTTTGGTGGGATGGTTGGAGGGCTGGGCCCCTCTTTCTTCGTGCAGTGTCAGGCCTTCTCCGTGTCTCTGTGTTCCAGGAGAGCTGACTTTCCACTCTTCAGCAGGGTTGCTGGACTTCTTACTCAGCAGCTCAGAACTCCAAGAGCAAGTGTCACAAGAGACAGAAAGTGAAAATGGTTGGGCGTTTAAGCCTGGGCCTGGAAACAGGCATAATGTCACTTCCACTGTATTCGATTAGTCGGAGACTAGGAGAAGATGCAGGCCCGTGTCTCAGCAGCGGTATCAAAGAATTGCAGCCACCATTAATCTGTAACATGGGCTTAGACAGGCAGAAGGGCCTGTGTCATGGAGGAAATAATACAAACTCTCTTCTGAACTTTTGAACGGGTTAGCTCTCTGATAAGGAAGTTCTTTTATTCCTAAAGCCAGTGACGCTATAAAAGTGTACACAATGGGGCACATCCAAATCAAGTTGTCTTATTAAAGAACTACATGTTCGTTCTGACTTCTCACTTGAACATCTCCTCTGTCCTTGTGTACCCCCGAAGGCACTTGTAGGCCGTTCGTCACTCCTTTGCTATTTTGCCCTTACTAGCTGGGGTAGCTAATATTTGAAAAATATCTCTGAAATAAGCACCAAAATAAATAACAAGTTAAAACAAACCAGCCGATACTAGTAACACAATGATCACGAAGACAATAGCTGTTCTTCACCGCCTCGCAATGGTAGAGTTATGCCTGTGCCCCAAGCACATTTGGCTTTTGCTCTGAGGTCTTTGTTCTTATCAATGAAGATTTATAATCTCTAAACTACTTCAGAAGAGTTTCGGTATTGTTTTGTTTAGGTGAGGCAAAGAAGGCCTTGTGGAAACTCTTTCAACTTAAGCCTTTTTCTTTGACTCTTCCCTTCTGTGTCCCTTCTGCCAAAGCAATGGCCCTTCCTTAGAAGGTCAGTGGCTTCATGCGATCCCTCTCACTAAACAGTTGCTTAATAAAAATTGTATCTTAATGTAAAGAATTATTTCACTTCATGTAAACAATGATTTCATTGCAGGAGGATAATTATGTTAACATTCCTCACTGTATTTTTTCTTTATAATCAAACAGTAAGCCAGAACAGGGGTTGGCAAAGGACAGCCTGAAGGTCAAATCCACCCAGTTGGCTCTTTTTGTAAATAAAGTTTTATTGGAACAGAGCCACGCTCATTTGCTGACCTATCATCCTTTAGTGTTTTCGTGCTGTAAGAGCAGAGTTGAATAATTGTGCGAGATGTCATACGGCCTACGAGGCCAGCTGAAAATATTTTCTCTCTGGTTCTTTCAGAAAAGATTATTTGGTATCTGTGATAGTATAATTCCTTTGGAATTTTTTTAGGAAATTAATTTGTTTTTGTTTTAAATATACTTATTTTGTTGTGGGTAATCAAAGATTGAACAAATCATGGCTTTTTAGGCTCATGGATGAATAGACAAGCATACTTAAATAAAACATTGAATTTTGTAGAGATAAAAGGTCCCTCCTCAGTACTGTGTTCCAACTCACTTCTTTTGCTGCTGATCTGACTTTTGTAATTTATTGAGTAACCTGAATCAAAGGCAGCTTCAAAGCTAAGACACAAGTTGTGCAAGGAACAAATTAGTCAGATAAGGGAAGTTCCGGACATGGTGGCCCAAATTATGTTAACTTAGTCCCTCTGTCCTGCTTTTGAAGACTTGGTCTTGACTGACATCATGTTCAAATGTAAAGGAAACTCCAGGGAAATCTCTGGACCATTTAGAAGGAAATGTATATAGTTATTCACCTCTTGCACTTGTTAGATTATGCTCTGTCTATGGATGAAAGAAAACAGGTGGTAGATAATACCCTGTGTTGGCTGCGCCATTGGCAAACTAAACTTCTTATCACTATCTGTGAGAGTATAATTTATTTCGAGGTTTCTAAAAGGCTAGCTGTTTATCTTCGAATCCAGTGCTAATGTTTCCCTAATGAAATAATGGAAAGTAGATATACGAATTTATTTACAAAGACATTTATTGCAGCTGTATTTATAATAACAAAATGTTGGCAACAATTTTTACATCAATCATGAGAAGATTAAATGTAGCAGAATAAAGGAAAACTGTGCATAATATTGAGGGGGAAAATGAGTGACAAAACAGTGCATACAGTTTTGTTTGAACATACATATAATTTATGCATAGGAAAGTCCAAAAGACATACATTACAAAAGTAATGGTGCTGATACTTCAGAAATGGATTTATGGGTAATTTGATCTGGTTTTTAATTTTTTTTCATATTTTTCAAACTCCCCATAATGGGCATGCATTACTTTTGTGATTAAATAAAATAACAACAAATATTTATTTAACAGATCATATTAGGAATTTTTAAATATCTTTAACTTATCAACTGTTTAATCCCACCTCACGACTGAAAAGAAAAATAAAGAGGCTTTTATTGATTTTCATGGAATTTAGTTCACTGGCTGAATTCGTGTAATTAAATGAGTATTTGTAATTATGTAGGCACAGCCCTGGGTTTTAATTTCTCTGTGTCTCCCAAATATTGGTACCTATTTTTGAGATGGGGTTTTTTCTATGTCTCTTTCCTAAATGCACACATTTTTTTTTTCATCTAGAATAAAGTGTTTTTCCAGAACTAAAAAGTTAGCCACAGCATTTCATTTCCTAATAGGAATGTATAATTTAGTATTTGTATTATGTAACTTTTCAGGATGCTCAATTATATTTACCGAGAGCATGATTTTCAAAGTAGGAAGATGAAAGGCCCAAGAACAGCCTTTCAAAATTGCATGTCTTTCTCTCGAGTGTTGTGTTGATCAAAGCTGGTGCCCCAGTCGCTTTCTTGCCTCAATCCAGGGCAGGACCAGCTTCCCTTCACCAGATGAATCAAGTCTATTTCAGTGAAGACTTTTGTCCCGCAGGCTCCTTCGTCCTTTGACCTTATAGCTAATGCGGCAGAACAGAAGAGGCCAAGAAATGCAATTGTTTGAGGCCAAAACCACCTGCCTGTTCCCTCTGCCTATCACCAGGAACAACTTATGTCCTGCGGACCACTGAACAGCTCCGGTGTGTGCACGGCCTTGGGCCAGTGGAGGCTCAGATGTTTCCCATCCTCTTTCCCTCTTCCGCATTACGTAGCTCACCCTCCCACAATTACTAATCAGATTACTTAGAATTTAAGCACATAGTTTCTATTAATCTAGCTATAGAATCGATTTCCTGCTCATGAAAGACTCCCAGAAGCTGTATGAACTCGAAGTGTAAACAGAGTAATTTTCTAGCAACTGTGACAGAAAATGGAATATTTAACAACAGGTGGTAAAACAGATTGCATTACAGAAAGTATTAGCATTCATTAAGAGAGAGCCTCAGCTTTGGCCAGAAAGGCACCCGGAAACACTGCATAAATGCAAAGTTGTCTATACTCCCAGGCCTGCTAGAAGTCCAAGCAAAAGTTTTAGACTTCGTAGCAGAACCGGCCAAAAATTTCGAGAATCTCAAATTTTGGGCTGTGTATCTTGTTTTAATCGAAGCCTGTTTTTATATTTGCATTGAGAAAAATAAAGCAGGAACTACATCAGGTATTGGTCTGTGCCAGAAAAGGTTTGAAACAAATGTTGATAGACTAAATTTTTAAAAAAATTCTCATGATTTCTGACACCACATTTCAAAGCTTATCACAAATGCTCCAAATGACCCTGTGGATTCTCACGTATTCCAAGCCATTTTTATTTTTATTTGTATTACATGCAGTAAGAACCTCACAGAGGAAAAAAAAATATTACTGTAAATGTGCAAGGTGAGAGAATGAACACTCGTCATTTAATTTCAATATATACAGTTGCCAGTTCAGCCTCTTGTCACTGTTTACACCTTGAGCAATTCTTAGTAATCATATATTTGGTTTTCAGTGCATGGAAATAGGGAGAAAGAAATTTCCTTGACAAAGATCCATATCAGAATTGTTTCATGCTAACATCCTGTCAACACATTGGAGCTTTCCAGTTAACTGTGGTTAACTCAAGAAGTAAGATCTGCGTATCAAAATTATTGCTTCAAATCCTTGGGTTAATTTCTTAGTATAACACCTCACATGCCATTCAGTAGTCCCATCAGTAAGAATTGTTTGGTGGGGCACCTGCGTGGCTCAGTCGTTAAGCGTCTACCTTTGGCTCGGGTCATGATCTCAGGATCTTGGGATCGAACCCCGTGTCAGTTTCCTTGCTCGGTGTGAACCTTCTTTCTCCCTCTCCCACTCCCGCTGCTTGTGTTCTCTCTCTTGCTCCCTCTCTCTCTCTCTTTCTCAAATAAATAAATAAATAAATCTTAAAAAAAAAAGAATTGTTTGATGGTGATGATGATGGAGATGGTACCCTTCCAGGATGGAATGTTATATACGCCATTTGTAGCCCTTCCCTGATACCGACTTTAGCTTGACAGCATCCAGCCCCTTAGTAATGTGATTAAGCACAAAAATTTCAAGACCTACTAAAAGCAGGTGATCTTACAAATCCCAGATTCCTTCTGCCCAACAGATTCTCAACTCTTCCGTCTCTCTATCTTAATTTTCATGTCTGACATGTCATCAAAACTTGATCTACTGGAAACCATCTTGTACTGAAAAACAAAAAACAAAACAAGACAGGACTTTGCAGTTAGATAACCTTAGGTTTCAGTTCTTGCCTCTGCTGTTTTTTGTGTGTCTGAAGGAGGGACTGAATGTTTGTCCTCCTGTAAAATTCATATGTCGAAATCTTACCCCCAAAAGGATGGTATTGGGACATGGGGTCTGTGAGAGATGATTAGGTCATGCGGGCAGAGCCCTCACTAATGGGATCAGTGCCCTTATAATAGAGGCCCCAGGGAGATCCCCAGAACCTTCCACCATGTGAGCTTACAGATGAAAGCAGCTACCTAGGAAGTGGACTCTCACCAGGCATTGGATCTGCCGGCTTCTCATCTTGGATTGCCCAGCCTCCGAAATTATGGGAGTAGAGGTCTGTTGTTCGTAAGCTAGTCGGCTGGTGGTATTTTGTTTCAGCAGTCTGAACAAACTAAGACTGTCTGAGTTTAGCAACTTTCCACAATATTTAGAGATTTCAAGTGGCTACATGTGGAAGAGTAGTTAGGGCCACGAGAAGAACGGCTGTTGGCGACTGTGGTCTCAGGTCTCAAGCTGGGACAAAAACCTCAGATCAGAAGCATCCTTTTTTTTTTTTTCTTTAAAGATTTTACTTTACTTATTTATTTGACAGAGAGATAGAGAGCCTAAGCAGACAGAGCAGCAGGCAGAGGGACAGGGAGAAGCAGGAACAGTGCCCCTCCCCCACCTTCCCGCTGCCGAGAAGGGAGCCAGATGCTGGGCTCGATCCTGAGACCCTGGATCAGGGCCTGGGCTGAAGGCACATGCTTAACGGCTGAGCCACCCAGGCACCCCAGATCAGAAGCTTTCTTGAGATGGCATTTGCCCTCCTTAGTAAGGAAACACCTCAAGTTTAGAAAGGTTTAAAATAATCCAAATCATGCTGCAAAAATTCTCAAATTTAAGGAGACGGTATACACTTAGCATTGCTTCGTTATAACGAGCTCCTAAGCACCCATGCCTGCCTGGTAACAATGTCACATCATTAATGCTTCTCCGTGAAAACTTTCCTAATAGGTTGAATTGGAATCTGGTATACAGAGTCTTGCCTTTTCCTCTGTAAATGAAACACATTTTACCTGAGATTTACTGGTTTGCTCATCCGTGTATGTACTCAACAGATATTTACTGAACCCCTAAAGGGGACAGAACGTTCTAGGTGTCTTGCTAGGAATCCGGCAGCAAATCACGTAGCTGAGGTAGACGGCGGCTCTTGTCCAGCTTACACTGTAGCAGAATTAGATGGTAGATCAGAGCATTTCAGATAGTGATGCGTGTTACTCTAGAGGAAGTACAACGTTGACTGGATAGAGAGAAACTAGAGGAAGTTTAACTGACACGGGGAGGTGGGGAAGAGCCTGATCTTACCGCAGCGGCCTCTTGCTATGAAGACAGAGAAAGTGGGTCTGCAAGCCAGTTTCTGAATGCGTTGTTATCATTTCAGTTGAAAGAAGACTGTAAGATATTTAATCTTTAAATGCTGACATGTGCAAATAATTCAAAATATACATATCCTTGATTGTGAACTAAGTCTGTTCAGATGAATTACTTTAATTTAGGTTTATATGCCTGACCCAGAAGAATCATTTGAACTTTCTCTTTCCTAAGTTTTAATTTGCTTGATCAGTTAGTTTGTAATTTTACAGTTGTTCTTTAGTTTTTGTGGGTTTTTTTCCTGATCGCTTTGAAAACCACCGTAACAGTGACTCATGTTGGCAAAAATTCAGGAAAGACAATAAATCATCAACAAAGTGTTAATTTGTCTCTTTTATAGTATCTTTCTTAAAAGGCCTTCTAATTTCAATATCTGAAAAACCACCTCTGGAAGAGAGATAAAGTGGTGATTTTCTTCCAATTGCTAGATCGTTTGGAAATGATTCTTTCCTGTTGCTGTCCTATCAAACTTTTAGGAACTAACAGATACACTGTTGTTGTAGCTACAAAAACTATTCTCGATCTTCCTTGGAAGAGCAAGAAAAGAATACAGGTTGTGATAGTAAGACTTTTTTTTTTTTCCCTAATGACAGTAAAACATTCACATACTTGACGACAAATTAACATTTTCCCCCTCATCCAATTTGTATACTCTTACCACTTGGGGATTCTATTCTAGAACTCTCTCAGATGTATATGTTATTTTAGTAATAATAATAATAATAAATCTGACTCGCTTGCTGTACTGGGTAAGTAAAAATTACTCTTGATTCCCTTCTAACTCTTGAGAATGGGAAGAAGTTCTGACATGAATTTTCTCTCTCTCTCCTGGAAAGTTTAGGAGCCAAATAGTGCTGGGACTAGTTTGTACATCTCTGTGACATTTGAATGTAGAGCTCTAGAACAAGTATTAGAAAGAGGGAAGTAAGGCCAAAATTCAAGAAGGTTGAAGAAATTATGAGGAGTTAATAATCTAATTTCAGTGAGTTTAAGACATTTCATCTTTTTAAGTGATATCCAGATGAATGTTAAGATGCTTTTGGCTACAGTTACAGAAATCCTCACTTGAAATGGCTTCAATGATAACAACATTTATTTTCTCATATAACAAAGAGTCCAGAGGTAGGGCAGGACCCAAATTTGGCTGATTTATTGACTCAGTGATGTCATCAAAGATTTGGAGTCTTTGCGTCCCTCTGCTTTGTTGCCCTTGGGAATGGCTTTATCCCGTTATTTTTCTCTTTGCTCGAAGATGGCTGTCAGTAGTCAGTCATTGGGCTACAAATGTTCATCTGTATGTGCAGAAAAAGAGAAACCAATCTGATCTTGGGTTAGGTACACCCCAGACCAATAACAGTCCCTTGGGGAATGCCACACACAGAGTTTCTGAACTAATCGTGATCAGGTGGTGGGGATGGGAATCTGGTTTGTTTCTTCAAAGTGTATAGCTGCGTTAGAAAGATGTTATTTATGGATTAAATGGAAATAGGTGTTTGGTAGGCAACCATTATAATTCTGTTTCAAGATACTAAAATAGTTTGCCAATGAGATCATAAGACAGTGAAACATCAAGCAAGATCACATGATAGCTTTTCTTTGAAACAATCAGAAAAACAAGCAATACTTAAAACTAGAAAGAAATTGACCTCAAACAACAGACCAGTGTCCTTAATATCAATTCTAATTCAAAATCAAGAACTGATTATGAGGGGCGCCTGGGTGGCTCAGTGAGTTAGGCCTCTGCCTTTGGCTCAGGTCATGATCTCAGGGTCCTGGGATCGAGCCCCGAGTCGGGCTTTCTGCTCAGCAGGGAGCCTGCTTCCCCCTCTCTCTCTGCCTGCCTCTCTGCCTGCTTGTGATCTTTATCTGTTAAATAAGTAAATAAAATCTTAAAAAAAAAAAAAAGAACTGATTATGCGAAGCTGCAGAGAGGGTCGCCTGGCTGGCTGAGTCAGAAGGGCATGTGACTCTTGATCTGGGGGTTATAAGTTTGAGCCCCACATTGGGTACAGAGATCACTAAAAAAAACAGAACAAAACAAACAAAAAACTTTAAAAAATAAATATGTAAAATTTAGTAAAACAAAACAAAACGAAAAAAAAAAAACACAACAACAACAGAAAAGGAGCTACAGACAGTTACCTCCCACCCACCTGCTATGTGACCCCCATGAGTTTTTCTCCCTGCCTGCCCCAAACTTCTCATCTCAGTCACCCCAGGCCCTTTGCCAAAAAACAAGCTCTTCCTCTATTACCCCCAATCTAATCCTTCTTCTGACTCTTTAATTAAAAAACAATCCTCCTACATTGTTTATCTCTTTCCCAAATCCTTTTTTCCTCCTTTGTAATCCGAGGTAACTGAAGGAGAGTCTGCTTGTGTGCAAGAGGTGTGCATGTGCACATGTGTGCCCGTGCACACGCGCACATGGATGGGAAGGGATGAGTACCACCACTCTACACCCTACCTTTCGCTTCTCCCCCCTCCCCACTTGGCCCCTTGATCCGGGCATGCCTGCAGTTTTACCAGCCCAAACCAACCTAAACCCTGTCTCTCTATCAAGTCAAAGGAATTGGACTGCAGGGGGAAAAAAAACAAAAACAGGGTGAGGTTGAAGATGTAGACCTAGAGAAGGCTTCATGGAGGAGGTGATACTTAAACTGACAAGTACAACCTAAAAAAAGAGAACAGCAAGTGGTGAAGAACTCCATTTCATCTAGCTAGATCACCAGATAGGAGAAAAGAGATTAAGTTGGACAAAAAGGTAAGGGTCATCGCTGGTGGTTTAAATCCTGGCCAATCCCTACTAATTCTGATTCAATTTATCGGGGATGGGGCCTGGGCTTAGAGAGGTTTTAAAAGCTCCCCAGGTGATTCCAATAGACAACTGGCTTATGAATCACTGTTCTAAAGAGACATTGGATAATTTAAGCAGGATGATGACAGATTTGGGAGCAGCGCCTGAGGAGAAATTACGGGAGGCGCCCTTGAGGAGGGGTGTGAGAGCTGGAAGACAATAGTGTCTGGAAGTCAAGAAAGAGGGGAGGGCCGTCCGTGTCAAGTTCATTACAGGGGTCAGGACTGGGCCGGAAAAGAGGCTACTGATTTTTCTTATTAGCATCCTTTACAGGAGTAGCTTCAAGTTACTCAGAGAAGAAAGACCAAGAGTCACCTGGGTTGGGCCTGAATAGAAGGTAAAAAGGTGGATGTTTGGTTGTAAAGGGATGATCGCTGTAGAAAATGGGGCGGGGGGGGGGCTTTTCTAATTTAGCATGGAAGTTGCCTGAGGTATTTATAATTTGAGAGCAATGAGTCTCTTTCACCGCCAGTATGGATGAAAGTGATTTCTGTGTTCTCTACCACAGAAAGCCCAGGATGAGTGTGTCCCCGATCCGCAGCATAATGTATCCTATAGGAGCAGGCCAGCACCCTTGCCACTGGGGCAAGAGTCTGTCGTCCTCAGAACAAGTAGGTTTTCCATTCCTCCTCGGTCAGCTCACACCCAGAGAGCTGTGTTACACTTTGCTTGTCATTTTTTAACACCTTTTGGGAGTTTGTCAACAAACTGGGGCTATTCCAAGGACAGTGACCAAAGATATCAGAAGGAGCCAAAACCAAGTCACATGAAGTATGGTTAAGGAAACTGGGACTATTTTATCTGCAGGGAAAAAACGATTTGTGAGAACATAATGTTTTATATATTTAAAGGCCATGCTACAGAAAATGAAGGAGGTGTTCCCTAAGTGCTTGGGAGACAATATTTTGGCTGTCACCAAAGCAAAATAACCCTCAGGCCTGGAAAAATAGGGCTGGCTTTTTCCCAGTCGGATCGGTATGACTTAAGAGAATAGAAAGGCAGTGGCCTCTTTGAGAGCCGGGGAAAGGCTCTCCTCCCGATCCCATCTTGTTTCTTTTCTTCTTTTCCTACCCTCCAAACCGCCCACGTTGCACCTCCACTTCCTCATATCGGGGAGATCATATGATAGCAACTTACTCTTTTTAAGAATACTTAGAATTTCAGCAAATGAACAGTTTTCCTACTGGCTGTCATTTCAATTCTTCCTCATTTTTTAAATTACTATTGAAAAGAAGAGCTCAAGGAAGATCGATGCGTGTACGGGACGCAGACTTGAATCGTGCTGTTTCAGGTGTGACGAGCTGCCTGGCGCGGAATGTATTTGTGGCGGATGATGGCGTGGCAGGTATCACTTCCAAACGATGGGCTGCAAACAAGCCGTGAGAGCCCATGAGGGTTGTGAGCTGCCCCAGTACCAGAACTCTGGCAAGTGAAGGAACTGGGTATCATCAGTCGTAAAAGCCCTTCCAGCCTTGACGAGCCAGGGCTGCCCCACACGCATCTGCTCACGTTGCTGGAAAGTGAACCAGTTGTTCATTAATAGACCTCCTCCCCACCACATCTGTACTATCTTTGCTCACGAACTCAGCAAGAAATTTCCTGACCGAAGTTTCCCAGAAACCCAGGGAAGAAATAACAGCGGTGCGTGAACTTTGAACCCCACATCCCAGCTGTTTTACTGTTTTCTAATGAATTTTCACAAGTGCCTCTGCAAAACAGGTCATCAAGATAAGGGAAAGGGCAGCCAAGATTTGAAAGGCAAGAGCCAACGTTACCTTTTGTTTTCAAGTGGGGGAAAGTGTGACTATTTATAATCACTTCCGAGTGAATGTTTCCTCTTTTTTTTTTTTTTTTTAAGTGAGCCCAAATGTGGAAGCTTTAAGAATATTAACTCATCAGGATCACCAGGAATATTTTTTTTTATAGGTAGTCAGTAAAAAAGATAAAAGTCTGCTGACCCTGAAGTTATATGACTGAAGTTTGCTGTTTTTGAAAAGAAACTTTATAATAGTTTTTTTTTTTAAACTTTTTATTTGGGAAAAAAACCTTTTTATTTGGAAATAATTTCATTACAGAAAAGTTCCATGACTAGTATAAGAACACTCGTATATTCTTTATTCAGAAACGTTCCCTCTCCTCCCTCCCTCCCTCTCTCTCTCTCTCTATACCAACATACATACATGCATATAATTTTTTCTGAACTTTCAAGAGTAAGTTGTATACACCTAAAGAGAATATTCTCTTACACAGCCACAGTACGGACTACAGTTATCACATTGTCTTTCTCCTTCCTTAATCTGATAAGAAATAAATGTAAATGCATGTTTCCAGTTCTCACGTTTCACTCCAGCTCCAGAACAATATTTGAAGGACTTAGCAACTATTTCCAGTTTGTTTTTCTACAAGCACTCCAACTTTTACACATGCCCCATGCTCCAAACTTTGTAGATCTCTGTCTTTGTTTGAATTTCCTTTGAAGAAAGACCAAGAGATAAGGACCTGTAAGTGCCGGGGGTTCTTGAACGAGGTGACCTGATTCCACGGGGCCAGAGTGAAGCACAGGAGGGCCTGAGAGAGGGAAAGCTGGCCGTTTAAGTGTGTATTATCAAGGTCACCACTGGGAATGCGTCCCCTGTGACCTCCTGAGAAGCATACAGGAGCGCCGCTCAGAGCTGTCCACAGAAGTGAGCGTGCCCAGGAGCATTTACCCAGGTTGTTATCCCCCGCCGGTTGACTGTTACCCTGGGGAGGCTTTCCTCATTCCAAGGCTGAATTTCCGCTCGTGAAATCCCCTTCTGGATTTGATGTTACTAACACCGAGTTGACAGAAGAATTTGTGAATTTTCTTAACAGGTAGATGCTTTTGCTACAAAGTCGAATCAGAGAAGAACCAGTTTTGTTAAGGTGGATGCAAATATTAAAGGGAAATGCTTGTTTTCATACTTGCTAGGTGATAAGAAAACTTTTAAGTATGTTTGGAACAATTTGGATATGTGAATATACTTTTTCAACTGCAAAGTTTATGAAATCTAAATACACAAAATGTTTCTGACAAAAATTGAAGATCCAGATTGAAATGTGCTGTAAATGCAAAATACACACTCGATTTTCAAAACCTTATATAAAAAAGAATTTACAATATCTAATTAATAATTTTACTGTTGATTTAATGCTAAAGTGGTATTTTGATATATTGAATTAAATAAAGCATACTCTTAACTTATTTCATTGGTTTCCTTAACTCTTTTGCTTTAGCCACTAGAAAATTTAACATCACCCATCTGACTATGTTATATTTCAATTGGACAGTGCTACCCCAGAAAATTACTTTTGAAAGTTAGATAACAATCAAGTAACTCAGTAAGGGACCAGGATATAAAAAAAACAATGCAACATTCAAATCCCTTAAATCTCAAATCTCTTAATGCCCATTTACAAGGGGATCAAATAAAGATAAAATATTTAGGAACAGACTTTACAAAAAATGTTGAATACATATACAAAGAAAGTTATCAAACATTTCTGAAAGACAGACAAAGAGACGGAAACAATTGGAAATATGTCCTTTATTCTAGTCTCAAAATCATTAAGATATCAGTTCTGTACCTAATTCAGAATTTTAACATGATTCCTATAAAAGCACCAACGCATTTTTTTCTGGAGCTAGACAAGTTGATAGGAAATAAAGCTCATAGGGAAAAACAAACATCCTGAAGTTTCTAGGAAAACACAGCAAAGTAAGAGCTACGTGGGGAGGGAATAGCCATGTCAGCTATTAAAATACTCTGCAAGACCTAAATTAGAACCGTATGAGACCAGCACATGTATAGTCAAACAGACCAATGAAATAGAATTAGAAGTCCAGAAATAGACCCAAATGCATATGGAAATCTCATAGATGATAACGATGGGATCACAAATCCCTGGGGCAAAGATTAATAAATGTTATTGAGACAACTGGGAAGCCATTTGGAAAAAGATGAAATTAGATTCACTCCTCACACTTCACATAAAAATAAATGCCAAATGAATCAGAGATCAAAATGTAAAACACGAAACTGTACAAGCACTGGATGAAAATATGGGTGAATCCAACTTTAATGTCAGTGTAGAAGGAGCTTCTAACTATGACTCAAAATTCAGATGCAAAAATAAGTTTCACATTAAAAAACCTTTTTGCATGGGTGCACGGGCAGAAACATACCATAAGCAAAGTCACAAGTCAAATGACAAATTATGAGAAAACTTCTGCAGCTTATATCAGAGATAAAGGTCTAACACTTCTAATATAGAATTTCTAAAAATTGATAAAATGTTAAAAATCCTATTAAAAATAGGGAAATGACATGAAAACTCATAAAAAAGATACAAAAATGCAGTATGTGATCCTGGGCCAGATTCTGTATAAGAGGAGGGAAGAAATGCTGTAAAGGACATTACTGGGGCAGACAAAACTGGAACGTGGGCTATAGGTTGGATAAAAGTGTTGTGTTTATTTATTTTAAACTTCCTGAATTCGATTACTGTAGTGTGGTTATTAAAACATATCTTTGTTCTTAGGAAGTACACTCTTAAGTCTTAAGGGTTAAAGTATATGATACAAATGGCTCAGAAAAGATGTGTATGTGTGTATGTGTGTGTGTGTATGTTTAATTCACATTAAAGGTTAAAGTTTGGGACCTAGTGGTTTAGAGCAGGGGTTAGCAAACTGTTTCTGTAAGGACCTAAATGGATATTTTCTGCTTTGTGGACCAGATGGCCTTGGTGGCAATGACTTAACAGTCCTTGTAGCACAAAAGCAGCCATAAAAAAAATACACAAAGGAATGGGTGTTCTCTAATAAACTTTATTTTAGAAAGCAGTGGCTTATAACTCCATAAATGGTGAACATTTTGTAATGTATATAAATGTTGAGTCACTACGTTGTACACCTCAAACTAAGACAACATTGTCTGTCAACTATACTTCAGTTTAAAAAAAGAGAGAGAGAGAAACAGATGGCAGGACTTGCTCCCCTGCCCCGCATCAAGTTTATACTAAGTCTGGAAGAAAATAAGAAGAGATACCGGGAAAACAGTAGTTTTGCCACACGTACTTTGCATAGCGCCTCACATTTAAGTTCTAAGTAGTAGATACTGTTTTTTGTTTTGTTTTGTTTTCAATCATAAACTTTTTTTTAAAAGATTTTATTTATTTATTTATTTATTTGACACAGAGAGAAAGTTTATACATACTAGTGGGGGCAGAGCAGAGAGAGAGGGAGAAGCAGGTTTCCCTCTGAGCAGGGAGCCAGATGTGGGGCTCCATCCCAGGACCCCAAGATTATGACCTGAGCCTAAGGCAGATGCTTAACCGACTGAGGCACCCAGGTGCCCATAAATAAACTTTCAAAACATTTTTTTAAAGATTTTATTTATTTAAGGACGCCTGGGTGGCTCAGTCACTAAGCATCTACCTTCAGCTCAGCTCATGATCCAGGGTCCTGGGATCAAGTCCCGCATCGGGCTCCCTGCTCAGTGGAAAGCCTGCTTCTCTCTCTCCCACTCCCCCTGCTTATATTCCCTCTCACATCTCTGTCAAATAAATAAATAAAGTCTTTAAAAAAACCCAGATTTTATTTATTTATTTGAGATAGAGAGTGGGGGCATGAGGCTGGGGGAGACACAGAGGGAGAAGGAGGAGCCGGTTCCCCGCGGAGCAAGGAGCCCCGTGGGAGGCTCCATGCCAGGCGTCCTCCCCGCATCCTGGCCTGAGCAGAAGGCGGACGCTTGACCTTTTTGCTGGAAAGTCATCCCTACAGAGGGAGCAGTCCCACCCCCAGCCCACCGTGTCCCCTGACATTATGGCGGACCCACGGAGGAGGGACAAGCCCCTGCCAGCGTCACCCAGCCTCAGAGCGCCCGGCGCCGGACCACAGGAACCTGCTCTGGTCCTCGGCACGTGCGGCCTTGGGTTCAAGGTCAAGCCGGTGCGCCGGGGTCGCTGCCCGCCGCTCCTCCACCAGCTTGGCCCGCTCCGGGAGCCCGGGGGCAGCAAGCGCGTGCTGGGCGGCTTCACGCTGTCCCTCTCGGCTGGGGCGACGTTGCATCCGCGGGACCCTCAGCCCCTGGTCGCCCCGCCTCGCCCGTGGTGTCGTCCTAGGACCCTGTCCACCTTCCCCGAGCCTGGCCCCCGGCCGGCCGGCCTTCTGCCCTCCGCTGCCGCCCTGGTCTTGCTGGGGGACGTGGTCGCAGCGCCCGCCGTGAGAGGGCGGGAACCCGGTGCGCCCCTGCCCGGCCTCCCCCGGCCTCCCCCGGCCTCCCCCGGCCTCCCCCGGCCTCCCCCGGCCTCCCCACGCCGCGCGCTGCTGGGGGAGACGCTGCCCCCGCTCCCAGGAGAACCCACTCGGTTTCCCCGGTTGCTGCTCAAGCCAGTGCGGAAGAAAGGCTCGCGCTCTGGCAGCAAGAACCCAGAGCAGAGCCACCTACGCGGACGGAAGCGCGCGGGACCGGTATAGATGACAGCCATGTGCCCGGAGCCCGCACTCTGCGGGGTTCAAGGATTTTGCCTCTTCCGCTCCATTCTCCACTCTCCCTCCCGCTGTCTCTCGGGAGAGAAGGTACGTTTGTAGGCTCTAAGGCGGCAGCGGGTGGGTGCGTGGGACCGCGGCGTAGCCGGCGGGAAAGGAGGTGCTGTCGAGGGGGGGCCGCGCGGCCGCCGTCCCCGTCCGGCCGCCTTGCAGCCCGGAGTGTGCACGTCCCGACGGTCAGGCTGGACCCCGTGCGCGGAGGCAGGTCCTGCTGGCCGGAAGCACCAACGTACAGAAGGAGCTCGGGTCCCTGAGGGAAGGCTCCTGCGGACTGCGGGCTGGGAAAGACCGAAGAAGTCTGTCCACGCAGTCGTCTATTAACCCGCTTCTACTGGAAGAGCCGAGCTCGACGGTGAGGGACAACATGGGAGCCTTACAGGTGCGCTGGGAGGGACGAGAGGCGCCCTCTGGCCCTGCACGGCCGCTGTGCAAGCCCTGGCGAGGCTCGCCCGCTGGGTGACTTCGGGGAGCTTCTTAGTGTCCCTGGCCCTCCTGCCTTTGACCTGGGCGCCCCACTCCCAGCCCCTTCCACGGCTGACGGCTGGCCCACCAAGTGCTCAGAGCAGGGCTGGCGTGTCACAAGCCTGAGGGCGAACATTTTCTGGGTGAAGGCCGGAGGCTCACTCAGCAAAGCTCACACACTTGCCCGGGGTTATGCGATCAGGAAATGGTGGACACAGGATAAGACTCATCTCCTTCCCATGTCTGTGCTTCCACTTCTGTGCATTTTCTTTCCACAGTTTTTAAAAATTTTTACTTATTATTTATTTGCCAGAGGGAGAAAGAGAGAGAGGGCAGGGGGAGCAGCAGACAGAGGGAGAGGGAGAATCAGGCTCCCCACTGAGCAGGGAGCCCAGTGCGGGACTCGATCCTGAGACCCCCGGGATCATGACCCCAGCTAAAGGCAGCTGCTCAGCCCACGGAGTCACCCAGGATCCCTCCTTCTCTAACTTTAATACTTAACACATTAGAGTTGTCATCTTAAGGAAAATCAAATTTTTTGCCAGCTTTTCTGATATTTATTTTCTGTTTTAGTGTTGCTTTTATTTGGATTAATAGGAGGTTGGGGGTGGGCCCTAAAGTCAATAGAAGCTTCGTGCCCTGGGGCTTCCTTGACAGGTGCTCACCCAGCCCTGTGTGAGTTAAAGATTTCAGTAATATTACTAAGTGGTAGGTATCTTTTTTTTTTTTTTTTTGTAAGACTTTCAACGTAACCTCATGTAGCAATATTTTGACCTATGCACCATGCAGTTCCAATACAGACTGAAACTTGGTAACCTCCCAAATATCTGAAAACATGGTTAATTATAGCTCCGATTGGAACTAAAGTGCTTGCGGACCCTAACACATCCACGAAGGTAGTATCAGAGGTTCCCCAGAAACCGAAATCCTCCTTTCGGAGTTTTGGGAGGGGCTACGATCAGGTGTTAGTACTATGTTTGCAACATTCCTTTTCTTTTTTTTCAAGCACAAATTCCTTAATTCTCTAAACTTGTCTTGATTGCATATCAAAGGTTGTACAGAATACCGTTCTTGCCCAATAGCGACTGTGTCCTCGGTGTGCTGGGGGCATCTGTTTGGACCATAAAGCCTCCTCAGGCTTTTGTCCTGACGCATCCTTCTGGTACAAGACAGTCCATGCAAATATATACGCATTTAAGTAATGTTATAGTTCACATCTTATTTCAGTGTTTATTTTATTTTTGTGACATGTTGTTAATGTTGGAACTTAAGCTGAATGGGCTATTGTGTACTTTAAAGACATTTTTTAGTTTTTTGAAAGATGTTTAACTTTTTAAAGTAAATAAGAGAGGCATGAGAGTCAAAAAGCAGAAAGTATGAAATAGGAGATGGTCTGAAAATCTCCCTTCTAACCTTCCTTGTCTCCCAAATGCCCACTTTAAAAAAGTTCTTATTTATTTATTTTTTTTAAATATTTTATTTATTAATCTGACAGAGAGAGATCACAAGCAGGCAGAGCAGCAGGGGTGGGGGGCGGGAGTGGTGAAAGCAGGCTCCCCGCTGAGCAGAGAGCCCAATGTGGGGCTCGATCCCAGGACCCTGAGATCATGACCTGAGCAGAAGGCAGAGGCTTAAATCCCTGAGCCACCCAGGTGCCCCCCAAATGCCCATTTTTGTTCCCATCTTCTCTTGGGTTAAATATATCCTTCCAAATTCATTTATATGATATACAAGCAAATTCTAATACAGATTCTGATCTCCCTCCCTTTTCTATACATAAAAAAGGTATAGTTAGCATATTGTAGATCCTGTTCTGCATCTTTTTTCAGTTAGTGCGTTATTCCATATTGGTACATGGAGGTTCAGCATAGAAGAGTGGTTAAGTGCACACATTTTAGAACCGCTGTACAAATGTCAGAGATAAGATGGTGTTGGTTCTTACGTCATCCTCCAAATCCTCTGGAGACTGAACCAGTTATAACTTAAATTATTTGGCTAAAGCAGCAGTTCTGATGCAATCTAGATCCTCTTTTGTGGATCCTGAGTGGTAAGAAGCCAATGTGAGCCAGATGCGATAAGGAAATTAGGGAGGGCAGCTCAGCTGAGCAGAAATCCGGACCTGGCTGCAGAAGCAAACCCAATTATTGTATAGGACCAGGGAGCAGACATACATCAAGCGGTCTCATTGATGTCAATAAAGTGGATTAGAATTTGCCACCCCCAAATATGCCCTTTAGCATAAGATTATTTTGAGCTGAAGATAATTAATAAATAGCAGACCCAAAGTCCCTGCCTGCCCCCTTTCTCACCGAGGCATGCATTCCCCTTTGTAAAAGTCACCTGAAATTCCCCAACATGAAGCTGTGCTCCCTCCCCTCTCCAGCACTGGGAGGAGCAAACCCTTATCACATGACACAAAACGCCAGCACCAAGATGAATCTGCATAAAGAAACCTTATTAAAATGATTCCTATCTTCTTAGTCTCTTCCATATATTTACTTTCCTGTGACTTACCACCCCTAGAAACCTCAACCCCTTTTTTGGTGTTGATATGTCATCATTTATCATCCAGTGTTAAAATGGTTTATTAGCTCATAGGACTGAGCACTTTTTTGGGTGTGTCTGTGTGAGAGAGAGAGAGAGAGAAACTCACGACTGCACACAAAATAAACCCTTCTGTTAATCTGTCTTTTGTCAATTTAATTTTCAGCCCTGTCTCACTTGCCATAAGAGGATAGAGGAAAAGTTTTTCCTCCCCTACAACAAGGATATCACAAAGAGTTCCCATTAAAGAAAAAAAGATGTAAAGATGCCAAATTGTTCTCTGACTTAGAACGGCCATCTCGAAGGAACACTGATGGTGGCATGCCGTATTTAAACCTACTAGCTCCAGGGGGTAAAGTTTGAATACTCATTTTGTACACAAAACACCCTGTTTTGAAATTACAAACTTATATTTGTTCTGTTTTCTCCCTTGCGAATAAGATATGCACATCTGATACCTTGTTCAGCTTGTTTTCCCCATGTGTAAAAAATAATTGTTAAAAGAAATAAAATCATGGCTTTCATACAGATATAAACTGGATAGGCTCCAAATGCTTTCTTTAACTCATTAATTAATAAGGAAACCAGTAAGACGTGAAAACCAGTTCAAAGAACAGATACGTATTCAGGCAATCAGGAGTACTAACGTGAATTTGCTAAAAGAGGCAAAATTGTCCTTTTCCCTTTGGTGGAACCAACCACAGGTTCACCTGGACAAAGTTCATTTGCATTTCTATGACGGAAATTTTGTCATCACCATCAATTGTCTACAACGTACAGAGCTGTAAATTCCCTCAGACACAATGAAAGGCAGACCCTGTAGCGTGAGGTTAAAGGGTGTGCTACACAACACCTCGTGTTCCATTAAGAAGACACCTAAAACCCAGTTTTTAAATTTGTCCATCCCAAAGTCTTTCACAAGCATCCTTAAAGAATGTTCTTGATCACACACACACACACACACACACACAGTCACCGTAAAAGAAACAACAGGTTTTGGGAACGGTCATTTGCTAAGCCTCTGTAAGTGCTAAGGGAAGAGCTCAAAGTTTAACCTCAGAAAAAAGTCACATAGATTCCAACAGCTTCATTTACGTCCCGGTGTTTAGTGCCCAGGACACTGTTCCGTTGCTGTTAGAGTGCAGCGGAGTGTGACCTGCAGCCAAGCCCCGCCCCCTTGAGCAGGACAAGGGCTCTTCTCCTCATCCTGTCCCACAACGCTCTGGTCCCAGCAGCCAGCCTCACTGTCCCAGACAGGGCCAGGCCTTGGCTGTCATTGTACCTTCCACACACCATCTCCCTTGTCACTCTTTCCCCTCCTCCCTACCTTACTTTCTTCAGTGAGAAAGCTGCCGACAGTCCTTCCTAAGGCTAGAAGCCTCCACTCAGCCAGGACTGGAGGGCAATTCCCAGCAGAGAGAGCTGCCGGTGTACAAGCATTCCCCACCCCCGCTTGCAAGAAAAAAAAAAGAAAAAGAAAAAAGAAAAGGAAAAAAAAAGCTCATCAAAGACAGAAGAGGGGGTGATTTGCACTCTAAGGGCTCAGCTGCAGCCAGCGGGAAATTTTGTTCAGAAAAAGAAAAAAATAAAACAGGGAAAAATGGGATTCCCTTTTCAAGAAATTAAAGGCTTGGTCTGCATTCGCCGCCTCGTTCACCAGCTCATGTGTTCAGCGATACGTACGGATGTACGATGACGGGCTCTGCGGCCCTCAGCGGCCCAGACAGACTCTGTGCTGGAGGGACCCCATCATTCCAACCTCCGGTTGGTCGCAGCTTGCTACTCCTTCCACAGTTGCATTTATTCCTGTCCTGTCACTTTCAACATTTGTCTATCACTTTCAGTAAGACTGAAACTCCTGGATGCAGGGGGTTGTCTCATTAAACTTAATTTTTCACAGTCCTTAACCTAATTCTTGGCTTTTAACGGACCCGCAAGCCGTGTCGATTTTCATTTTAACCTCCAGACTGTGTTTGGAGATCGTGGGTGAGAAATCTAGCCGACTCTTGCACATCAACTCCCGACATTAAACATATGCTACATCAGGCCTTTCAAAGTCTCTGGGCCAGCTCTAGTGGGAGTCAGGACGGGGAGGGAGGCCTTGGTCAGGGAGAACCTGCTGGGCATCATTGACATTCTTCGGGGAGGTGGGTCAGCGCCAGCGAGCAGGCCATGGAGGGAGGTGAAGAGAAAAGCTCAAAGGCTCATTCATGTTCAAGGCTTACCTCTCCGAAGTTTGCTCTCCCCTTTTCTCATTTTCCCAATGACACGAGGCCGCAGGTCTCCTGCCCGCTGTCCAGGGCTGGGGGTCAGTGTTGCACACAGGGCCCGTGATGGCCCAACCTTGTCTCGAGCATTCCCGACTTTCCACAGCAAAGCTCGTTCCTTCATGTCCGCAGAGCAGCTCACGGTTTAATTCTTTTTTTTTTTTTAAAGATTTTATTTATTTATTTGTCAGAGAGAGAGAGAGAGAGAGAGAGCACAGGCAGAAGCAGAGGGAGAAGCAGGCTCCCTGCCGAGCAAGGAGCCCGATGTGGGACTGATCCCAGGACGCTGGGATCATGATCTGAGCCGAAGGCAGCCGCTTAACCAACTGAGCCACCCAGGCGTCCCTCACGGTTTAATTCTTGAGTGAGGTTTCAAATGGCAACTGCCAATGTTATTAGTTCATTTTGAAAAGGAGTTTCACTTCATTAAAACAGAGTGAAAGGAGCATCGCGTTTAATAGAAAGAAAACAAATAATGGGCATGTTAAGTGAGTCCCTGCCCCGAATGAGAATGAGGATGGAAGGCAAAGAGCCTGGAAATTCTGGGTGCTCCCAACCTGAGGATCCTGGCTCTTCTGCATGTGCCCTGGGGCCTTCTAATCGGGAGCGGGGAAGCAGCTTCCTTGTCCCTATCCCCGAGGAGCTTGATAGATATTAAGAACTCCTCCAGGTTTACGGAATAAAAATCTGCATTTTTACAAGAGCCCCTGGTGATTTGTCTTCCAATTAAAGTTTTGAGAAGCTCTGATATTATCTGGATGCATTCAAATCATAAAAGACTTCAAAGAAGGGCTTTCTATCTTGCCCTGGAGGAGCTACCCATCTACCCCCCCCCCCGCCAATGTCCCCCATTTTGGCTGTGTACTCAGTCACTCCTGTGGAATGGGAAGGGTCACTTTAATTTGAACCAACAATTAAACTTGATTCCAGGACCCTGGGATCATGACCTGAGCTGAAGGCAGAGGCTTTAACCCACTGAGCTACCCAGGTGCCCCCCAACAATTAAACCAGATCAACACTCAGATGTTTAGAAACTTCTCGACCAAGTGGGAAAGACTATATTGTGACATTTCAGCCTAACAAGAAGTAGGCATTACTTGTTTTGTTTTACAGATAAGGAAATTGGGGCTCAGAGAAGTTAACTGGTTCCTGCGCCATCATCCTGTCAGTGAGCAGCACGGCAGAGGTTCAAGATTTTTCCTATCGTGATGCTTTTGTGGTTGTTATTATTAGCTGTGTTCTTTTTAAACAGTACTCTACTTGTCTTTCCCTTCGTATTACATATGTATATTTTTTTCTTTTTCGGGATAAATTTATACAACAGCCTAAATTAGGGGTATGTTTCATAAGGTTTAAATTTAGTTATTTGCAACTGCCAACCACCTGGTCCCTCTTGGAGCAATTTTCAACACAAGGTTCTGTAACTGCCAAGGGGGAGGGGAAGGAAACTGAAGGCGGAGTGACAGAACTAGGCTTTCACTCCGGAAATGACCCCCCAGAGGAGTCCGGGCCATGCCAGAAAGAGAAGGGAGATAAAAAAGCGGAGGGCTCAAAGCTGGAGACAGAGGAGAACTGTGTAAACACACGATTCTGTCAGCTTTGGCCGTTTTGCCTTTGTGGCCTCAACCTGATCCACTTCCCACATCTCACGCAGCGGGGACAATGTCAGTGCCAGGATGTGGGACACCCTCACCAGAAAGGATGTGGGGCAGTGCCCTGAGCATGGCCACAACCCGTGGGTTTATGACACAACACATACGCTTGTGAAATGGGAATTTTTCCACGCCCCTCCCTCCTGCAACTCGGGGAATAAAAGAGATTTTTTTAAAAAGGTAGAGGTTGAGGTGAGAATGTGGCAAATTGGAGCTGGCAGTTTTAAATGGCAACTCCGGGCCTAGAATGAAGATTTCCCTGAGAACTTTCATTACTTTATGAGGAAATTCTAATACTGGCTTCACTTCTTTGAAGCAGACCTGTCCTCTTCTGCATTGCAAAAGGAAAAAAAATAGCATACTGCATATTGAACTCTGCAATATTTCCGCTCATTTTAATTTTAGGAAATTTCAAAGCTGCAGAAAAGTTGAAATAGTAGTACAATGAAACATGTGTAGCCTTTAGCTAGATATAATTGTTAGGATTTTGTCATGTTCTCCTTCATTGAACCACATCTGCAGCACCAATCCTTTAACAGAACCATGTATCTCTCGGAAACAAAGACATTCTCTGTATAATTACAGTATATTTATCACATCCAAGAAATATAACATTGATTTAATATCATCTACCTTGTAGCTCATATTCAAACTTACCCAATTGTCCCACATGTATTCTTTATAGCAGTTTTTTTCCCTTTTTTTGATCTAGAGTCCAATCTTCATGCATTATATTTGATTGTAAGCTCTCTTAAATTCTTTTAATTTAGACTAAAACAGTCTCTTTGTTTTCCCCCTTCTTTTCTATCACATTTTCAGCACCTAGGGCATTTTCTTATAGAATTTATCACAATATGGATTTCACTAATTTTTTTCTTCATAATAAACATAATAAATGTTTCAGATTTATGTTTGTTTAAACCTATAGTCATCAAACACGATATGGGGGGAGAAGGTAGTTCCCAATCTTGAAGTTAAACCTTGGATGCTAAGTCTTTGACTAGACTAAGTGAAATGATCTAGAATCAATGAGGGCAAATTACTTCCCATGGGCCAAATTGGACCTGCCTGATTTTGTAAATAATATTTTATTGGAATTCAGCCATCCCCATTCATTTATACATTTTCTATGGCTGTTTGGCTGCTTTCCTGTTAAGAAGGCAGATTGAGTAGGTGTAAGAGAGACTGCACAGCCCACAAACCTGAAGTGTTTACTATTTGGCCCTTTCCAGAAAAAAATTTGCCAATCTCAGGTTTACAATAGGAAATGCAAATATTACTTTCTCTTTTAACGGCCTTACATTGCCCAACTCATATGTAACCCAAAGTCCTCAGCACGAAACTCAAGGAAAGACTCTTCATAACCTGACTCCAGGCACCATTTTCCATTAGCTCCCCTACACTCTAGTTCAATGGTTCTCAAACGTAAGGGTATAAGAAACCCAACAACCACTCAAGGGGGAAGGTTAAGACTCAGATTATCAAGTCCTACGTCCAAAGATGTGAATTAAGAAATTCTGGGACGAAAGGCAGTAATGTGCAATTTTCACAACTACTCCAGGTTGAACTGGTACAGGTGGTCTGAAAAACCACATCCAGAAGACCACTGGTTCAGAGACAGCAAAATATTTGCCTTTGACCCCTCCATACCTTCCATGCCCCTTCCTGCAAGTTTGCCTGGTGAACGCCTTTCTTCTCCTTCCAGGGGCTCCGCAAATGTCCTTTGGTGAAACTGCTTTAATGTTCTTCCTCCTGGTCTTCTTCACAGTCCATTCACTCAAGCCTCATCTCATGGACATGTACATACCTCTTATCACTGCTCTCATCACGTTATTTCGGTATATCACCGGCCAGCCTCCTGGAGCTCCTTGAGGGAGAGAAGAGACGAGGCCATGTTTGCACCCATGGCACAGTACCTCGCACATAACTGACTTGGGGGTGAGTACTGAAATGAATGCTTGAGTAAATAAAATGGCTATTTGAAATAGATTTCATTTGAAGCCATTGACATAAATTTTATTACATGTTGCACATGTTGATAACTTAATTAGATAAGTTCTCTCCTTTATGTGTGTTACATAAAATATATTTACTACCTGATTCCTGAAGAGGAAAAAGAGAAGCCAGACTGAGAATTTATTCCCAATTACATGTGTTTGACAAAAGACTCCCAACAAGAATGTGTTAAGAGCTGCTATAATTCAATAAGAAAAAGACAAACCATCTAATTAAAAACAGAAGGAAAAGATTTAAACAGACACATTACAAAAGAGGATATCCAAGTGGCTAACAGGGATATTAAAAAGCACTTGACATTCTTAGTTATCAGGGAAATGCAGATTAAAACCGCAATGAGAAAGCACTACATGCCTACTGGAATGACACGGAGTTGGCACGGATGTGGAGAGACTGGAACTCTCACGCATTGCTCGTGGGAGTGTAAGTTGGCATAATCATTTTAGAAATCTGTTTGGCAATCTCTTTGGACCCTAAATACACATCCACTTTATAACACAGCAATCTCACTCTTAAGGATACACCCGAGAGAAGTAAGGGCATTTGTTCTTTCAAAGACATGAGAAAGAATATTCAGAGTTGCTTTATTCATAATAACCTCAAACTGGAAACAACGCAAAAGTTCGCCAACAGGGGAATGGGTAAACCACTGCAGAATGATCGTAGGATAGAATACTATACGGCAACAAAAAAGAATGAATTATGAATCCACACAACCGCACGGAGGACTTTCCGTGTTGTGTGAAAGGAGCCAGAAATGAGTACGAACTGTATGATTTCATTTGCGTGAGGTTCAAGAACAGATAAAACTAATCTATGATGATGAAAATCAGAATAAAAGCTACCTTTAGGAGAGGTATTGACTACGAAGGATCAAAAGAAACCCTTTTTTGGGATGCTGGAAATATTTTATATTTCAATCAGGTGAAGATGTCCTGGAGGATATGCGTGTAAAATTTCATCAAGCTGTACACTTAATGTCTGCCCTTTCTGCCTTATACACGTGTTAAAAGTCAGTTAAAAAGTCAAGAAAAGAGGGACGCCTGGGTGGCTCAGTCGGTTAAGCATCTGTCTTTGGCTCAGGTTATGATCTTGGGGTCCTGGGATCCAGTCCCACTGAGGTCTCCTTGCTCAGTGGGGGTGAGGGGGGAATCTGCTTCTCCCTCTGCCTCTGCTGCTCCCCCTGCTTGTGCTCTCTCTCTCTGACAAATTAAAAAAAATCTTAAAATAAAAAAGTTAAGAAAAGAACGCAGGTCAGTTTACAGCACCTCTCCATTATGAACTGCCAGAGTTACAGGGGACACAGCCACAGGATTTTGTTAAGTCTTTTCAGCTTCTATTCCTCCCCAGCTGGGGCCGTTCCTCATCAGGAAAAAGAGATTAAATAGTACTTCCCTCACCCACTTGTAAGAATTGAATAAACACAGAACAAAGAGCTCAGGGCAGTGCATGGGACACATTAAGCGATAAGAATTAGTTACTATTATGGCACACCTGTGCTAAAATTGACACAGTACCCTAAAACATACTTGGCTAATATTATATTTTCAAAACTTTTTAATTTAATGGCTGTCAGCTCTTAAAAAAAAACATGATTGTCTCCTACAACCTGATTTACACACACACACACACACACACACACGGAATGTCCAATAGAGAAAAGTAAAAAATAACCATAATCTATTACTCTTTTATTTACTAATGTTACAGTTTCGAAAATAGCAAACAGAAACAAAAAAGCAAGCAAACAAGACACATTTCACCCCTCTGTTAAGACTTCATAAAATAAGAGTTTAGTGTCCCCCACTTTTCCCCTTCACTCTTCAGAGGTAACCAACATCGCCAGATCATATCTGATTCCGTGTTCAGGATAGAAACATCCTGCTGGGAGTATGTTGGTCAGAGGACGATTAATAGTGAGCATTCGGGACACACAAGGCAAGGACCGACTCATGCAGGTCTCCGGTGGAGGAGGAGCCTTGGCGCGCACCCTCATCTCGGTGGAGCCCTAAGTCCCTCCTTTGTCCTTTGTCTAGACCAGTCCCTTCAGCATCACTCCCGCTAGCACCAAGACATTTGGTAAAATAAGTACTAGGCGTGCACAACCACAGATTCACAGCCGAGGCTTTGTCTTTTCTCAAATAAACATAATCCCAACAATGAGACACTGTCTGCGGGGACCAGGGGGTGGTGGGAAGGGTGGTTAGTCCAATTCTTTTTTCTGACCGCTTACTAGATTTATAAAGCTTTTCCCCCCTTACTCACTCAGTTTTCCTCTTTTCTTGAACAGATCCCAAGTGACATTTGATGTTCTCTCTGGTGTGACTTTCCATGGCGGTCCCATGAGCCCCTTAGGGCAATGCAACTTGGCTGTGGCCTTTTTCTGGGTGGGAGGGGCTGCAGGGTTCTGGAATTTTCAGGCCCTTTTACCCAGAACCAAGGGCCCAGTTTTTCTCTTTGAAAATGATCTGATGCGTCTTTTCTAAAGCTCACAAATATTTCTGAATGATTCCAAGTGGTTTAGCTCGAATTTAGGTGGGTTCAGGACTCATGTACCTTTTTATCTTAAATTTTAAGATGTGACAAAAGGTTTCACTTTTATTTGCCCCCCCTATCGTTATTCATTGCATCTCTGCCCTAAACACTTACACTAGCATTCTGCCTTTTCCACTTCTCAAATCCCTTTCTTGGATTCATTCATTAATTTATTCAACTCAGACTTGGTCAAGTACTTAGCTACTGTCAGGGACTGCCCTAGGTTTAGGGCTACAACAGTGAGTAAGAGCCATACAGAGCCGAGCATTTATTTTAGGTACATTGGTAGGATAAGGCCTTTCCAAGGTGATATTCCTTTCGATGCCTTTATTTTTTCTCAAGTTTCTCAAGGTCTTTTTTTTAGATTTTATTTATTTTATTTGAGAGAGAGAGAGAGAGCAGGAGCAGTGGGAAGAGGGGGAAGCAGGCTCCCCATTGAACAGGGGCCCTGATGTGGGGCTCGATCCCAGGACCCTGGGATCATGACCTGAGCCGAAGGCAGAGGCTTAACCCACTGAGCCACCCAGGCGCCCCACTTTCAAGGTCTTGGTGATGGTTTCTGTCCCCCTCACTCTACTTCATCCTTCTTCCCTAGACCTTACGTCAGCACCCCCTTTGCTTCCGCCCTTTCCTTGACTGTCCTGCTTTCCTCTGGTTGCCCTCCCTCTGGACGTCTCTTTCCTGACTCCCTCATGTTCCCTCCCTAATCATTTCCAGGAGTTTCCTGTAACAGCCACAGTTCTGTCACAAAGAATTTACATGTGGGTGCTTCACGCATACTTTCAAGTGATTTTAATATCATTCAGATGCCTTGGAAATTGCTATTCGAGAAATAATTCCAGTATAAACAGAGGTTTTGAAACTTCTGCTCTGATGAACCGTTGGATGTAGGGGATAGAAACTTTAAGAGCTGTACATTTCCCAGCTCCTTCTGCTCGGCCCTGCAAATGGGCTGCGTGTCTTATGAAAATGTCAGTTTCATAGAGTTTCGCCTTCATATACAGCCACAGGGGTAGTTAGTAAAAACCCACTTGAGGGGTGCCTGGGTGGCTCAGTGGGTTAAGCCTCTGCCTTCGGCTCAGGTCATGATCTCAGGGTCCTGGGATCGAGCCCTGAAATGGGCTCCCTGCTCGGTGGGGAACCTGTTTCCCTCTCTCTCTCTGCCTACTTGTCATCTCAATCTCTCTCTGTCAAATAAATAAATAAAATCTTAAAAAAAATTAAAACCCACTTGATATGAGTAGCATATATTGAAATCTGGAGTGGAAATGACTCTTCAAAAAAATCCCACACCCATTTTAGTGTGACTCACACTTTGAACGAAGCCCAGACCACCTGTTGTTTATTCCCTACTCTCCGGAACTCTACCTTCGTTTTTGGGTTTCCTCCAGAGGACAGGGAGTAGATAGGGATTCGCATCTAGTCTTCCATTTAATAAATAAATCCAACAGCAGAGTGGATCCTGGGAGCTTCATTAAACAGTAGACAGAGGCCGAATTTCCAAGTTTCTTGGCTTTCTTGGCCAGACCCTTGGTACCTCGTAACCTCCATAGCAAATGCCAGTGCTCACCATCACACCCGGACCATGATTGCTGGTTAATGTGGGAATGACTAGGAAGAGAAGGGCCATGTCTTGTAAGTAAATATTCACAAGTTCTTCAGAATAATTCGATTCTGTCTCGCCCGCCATTTGAAAGCTGTCTATGTCAGCTCTTTCAACACTTTTATTCTCATAAGGAGAAGCAGTTTTTATGAGAACAGTAAACACGACACTACCATCTACACAGACTCGATGGCCTACAAAAAAAGTAATAATAATACTTTGCACTCTCATTAAGAACAAAGCACCCAATTACATCAGATTGAACTTTGGAATCACGTCTTTGTTTTTGTGTCATCTTGTAATACTGAGCCAGGACTCAGAGGGAAAGGGCCAGGAAAAGTAGCTATTTGAGGATTTAATTAATGGATTAAGTCTCATAACTCCTTTTGGGCTGCTCAGGCTCAGCCAGAAGGGTGGTAGCGTTGTGGTGGCTAAGAATCCGATTGTCAGTGTTGCAGGCTCGGTGATTTCATTCCGTCACCCTGCCAAGGAATGAGCTGTCAGGCTCTCTCTGTGTCTCAGCTTCCCTCCTGGGTCTGGGCCTTCTGCCTCCCAGCGTCAGGCTTAGTTAGCCCCACCCAGATTCTGTGACCCATCGAGTGTGGAGGCCAGAGTGTTCCAGGGCTCTGCAACCCAAACACGATCTGAGCTCCAAGGGCCTCATTTACTCACCTCTTAGAAAGGCAGAGTCCCAGGCTCTACCCCAAACCTCCTGAATCAGTAGCTGCCTCGTACTGAGATACCGTCTGCATGGTGAAGTTCGATAAACACTCTTCAAAGGGGCCCCTAGCCCAGCAGTGAACAGAAGGTTATCAAACTTCAGGGAGTGAGTCACTGCCAGCATCATCCATCGAAAAATGAACACTCGTGGTCCCCACCCCAGGGAGTCTGGGATGGGGCTTAGAATCCCCCTTCACTCGGCCTGTGCTTCTGAGCTCACATGCCATCCTGACTGGGGTTTCTAAAAGGTCTGGGATCTATTCACGTGTCCGTGTCTCCGTCTCTGCTTTAAAGATTATTTTCAATGGTGGCTCCCAAATTTCTCAGCAGAAATGTCTTAGAAGAACAACAATCTGGTTTGAAGAAGGAGGCTTGAAACTGTTATTGCTGAACATTCTAGATAAGACCGAGGAAACATCAGTTGCCCATATCAGAAACCAGAGATGGATAATGGAGATGATTGGGGGACACCATTACTATTTGCTTGATTCCTACCAGTCCCTCTCCCTGGGCCCAGAGACCTTCTCCTGAACTCCAGACTTGCAGTTAGAGCCTTTTAACCACAAGCAGTAGAACAAGTCTCCGCCCAAGTCTGTACAGGCATTTATTAGGAAGATATCAGATGACTCCCGGAATACCAAGAGGACTAGAGAACAAGGCTCAGAAATGGGTAAGAGGCAGGGCAGATTTTAGGGTCTGAGTAGAAGGAGCTCTTTGACAGTTTTGTTTTTTTTTTTTTCTGGGAGCCACCCCTGGAGTGAATGAATTCCACCTATTTTCAATCTTTCTGCCATTTTTCTGAAGACTCAAATCCCAGGAACATTGGCCTGGCTTGGTCAGGGGAGGGCTGTCCACCTTCACTAACAGCCTTAATCATCCAGAAGGAAGGCTAATTCCCCAGTGGAGATGGGGGAATAGATGCCCAAAAAAAAAGCAATCAGTGTCTCGTGACCTGATAGCACGCTTCTGTGGCTTCTCAGACCTCGCTAGACGTAAGTTCCAAGAGACCAGGATTTTTGTCTGTTTTGGTCTCTGTTATATCCCATGCACATAGAATAGTTCCTGGCACATGGTAGATCCTCCATAAGTATACACTGAATGAATGAAGGAACGAATGTCCAGAGAGAGGCTGTATGTCGTGGTGGTTAAGACACAGCCTCTGGAGTCGGGCTGCCTGAGTTCAAAGCCCAGCTCTCTCACCTCCTCATGGTGTTAACCTTGGTGGCACCGAGCTCCTTCGTGCTTGTGTGCACAGACCTCCTCATAGCTAAGGTGACATGGACAAGAACAGCTTCCATTTCGTAGGGTCGTAGTTAGAATGGGATTAGAACAGTGTCTTATGTTGGCTGTTGTTCATCTATCTAATGCTCTGTACAAACTATCCCCAAACTTAGAGACTTAGATCGACTTTTTATGTATTTGCTCACGATCCTGTAATCCGGACCGGGCTCAGGAGGGACAACTCGCGTCTGCTCCCTGTGGAGTCTGTTGGTGTTGGGAAATCCATGACAGCACCTCGGCTCACGTATCTGACACCTCAGCAAAGGTGGCTCAAATGGCAGAGCTGGCAGAAAGAGTTTGCCTGGGATCGTACATCTGGGATCATATTTCGTGCTTCTTGCCGTGAGCCGGGTTCGCGGTTCTCTCCCGTGTAGCTGTAGGACTACTACTTCTCGTGGGGTCTATCCATGGAGTTGCTCAGCTGACCTGCTTCCGAGGGTGCAAAAGTGGAAGCTTCTAGATTCTTAAGGCATAAGGTCTCAAGGCTTAGGTTGCATTCTATTGGATTTCTCAACCTTGGCACTATTGACATCGGGGGCTGGATAATTCTCTGTGGTGGGGGACTGGACTGTACGTTGATGTCTGACCCTTTTCTGGCCTCTACCCACTAGATGACAATTGCACTTCCCTTCCCCTAACTCTTGACAAAATTGTCTCCAAACATTGTCCAAAGTCCCCTGGGAGGGCCAAGTCTCCCCAGGTTGAGTACGATTTGGTTAAAGCAAGTCACAGGTCCAGCCGAGATTTAAGGCGGGAGACTGAAGAAGGCACGAGTACTGGGGAACCTGGTTCACGCGGGGCTATCAGTGTGCAGACTCCCATCGCTACCATCGTCTCGGAACGCGGCTGGCTGCAGGAATCCCCGTTCCTGGATTCTGCCCGTGATGTTGGCCATGGCTCCTTCTATCTGATGGGCTGCTCATTCTGGTTGTCTGATGTCCTCTCTTGTCACCGGCGGGGCCCTGCCATCTCTGTGTCTGGTCACTGCTCTTGGCTTTCTCCCCTGCGCCATGCTTGGGGCCAAGAATGCCCCCCCCATCCTCCGGCAGTTAACCGAGCCGTCCACGGTGCCTCCCTACAGCACGTGACCCGACTCCGCGGCGGGAAAGGCTGATCTTGTAGCCTCTGAACATGGTATACGGTCTCGTACCCACACACGAGCACTACACTCTCTCTCTCGAAGGCATTTGCTGTATCCCCCCTTCCCCTCTCACTCCTCTTTTTTCTTCCAGATTCATCTTAGGGTCACTTCCCCCGGGAAACCTTCTGAAAAGCCCAGTCCAATTTAGGAGTTTTTGGAGGGTGGAGTCGATGTCATATTCATCTTCGCGTTCCCACAGTGTCTGTTGCATGGAAAGTATTTCTTATATCAATAAATGACTGATTTAAAAGCCAAGGGAAAGAATTTAAAATTCGAGGAGAGACTGAAGAAGTGTGGAAGCAATCATGTCGTGATCTAGGGCAGAGCCTTCTGGGCGGGAGGATCAGCACCGTCACGGCCAGAGGCGTAAGTGGGTTAAGTGTGTTTGGGGAGAGCGAAGAGGCCCGTGAGGCCCGGGCAGAACAAGGAAGGCAGAGAACAGCAGGAGATGAGGCCAGACAGGCAATGGGGCGGGATCGTTCGGTTTTGTAGGTCAAGGTAAGTGCTCTGGGTTTTATTCCGAATGAGACAAGAAACCACAGAGAGAAGGTTCGAGCAGAAGAGTGACTTACACTGACCTGTGATGTTAGAGGATTATTCTGGCTCTGGTGTTGAGGATGGACCGGGCAGCCTGGCGTGGAAGCAGTGAGGACGCTTTTGCAATACCTGGCAAGAGATGCTGCCAAGAGATGGCCTTTCTTGGTGGACTGGATGTGGGATCAGAGAGAAGAAATGACGTTGGGATGATTTCATGGTGTGGGCTCGAGCAAGAAGAATGGAGAACAGCTTTCTGACAGGGGGAGATTGCTTAGGGATAGAAATTAAATGTGTAGGGGCCCCTGGGTGGCTCAGTGGGTTAAAGCCTCTGCCTTTGGCTCCGGTCATGATCTCAGGGTCCTGGGATCGAGCCCGGCATCGGGCTCTCTGCTCAGCGGGAAGCCTGCTTCCTCCTCTCTCTCTCTGCCTGCCTCTCTGCCTGCTTGTGATCTCTGTCTGTCCAATAAATAAATAACATCTTAAAAAATAAAAACAGGAAAATACAATGGCTCAAAACAATAGAATTTCATGTCTCATAATGCGGCCATCTGGGAAAGTTGTAGATCATTGGCAAACTGAGACAAGACCTACATCTAAGGAGAGTTGGGAACAAAAGCCTGGTTAAAGCGGTTCAACAAGAACGGGAAAAGGGGGCATTGGAATTGGAGACTGTGCATGAACAACTCATTTAAGGAGTTTGGTTATGAAGGGGAGCCAGGAAGTGGGGGAGAGGGGTGGTGGCTTGAGGGAGATGGAGGTTCCAGGCTTTTTGTTGTTATTGCTATTGTTTTTTGTTTTGATGTTTTAAGGCTTTTTTTTTAAGTAGGAGAAATGACAACATGTTTGTATGCTGATGGGAATGGTTTAGAGAGGATGACGCAGAAGGAGAGACACACTACCCTGGTGTGTCTGGGACTGAGGGTTTTTGGGGATCATGAGGCTTTCAGAGCCCAAATGCATGTAGCCCATGGCAAACAGGAACGCTTGGTCGGTCCCCTCTGAGGTAAGAAACTTTGCAGTGTGAGTTTATGGACGTTCTCTTTTGACTGTTTGGAGTGTGGCCAAATGAGGAAGGGCAAGTAGATTTGAACCATTACTAAGCATCTACATAGCCTGAATCCCACCACTATACAATGTGAAGGGTCAACGTGAGGTTGTTTTCCCTGTCCTTGGGAGATTAGGCTAGTCGGAAAACAGAAAAGAACATGACTGCTCTAAAGCAAGCCAACATGGGGTGTGTGTAGTGGAGCCCCTAAGTCATGTTCCATGTTTTCCAGGAACCTATTATCTGCTAGAATAGATAAGAGTAATAATAACAATAGCAATAAGAGTTAACACCCATAGTTTTATTTTATCTTTCACAACACCTTATTGGGGAGGTCCTATTGTTATCATCTCCATTTACAACTGAGGAAATAAATGCAGAGTGACTAAGCAATTTCTTCAGGTCATACACGAGTGGTAGAGACATGTCTTTAACCCTGGGGACTCCTTGTCCAAGCCTTTAAGAGCTATAAAGCGTGGTAATATGTGATGAATAACTGACAAGTGCCCTACAAATTTAGAAGGAGAGATAACTTTTGTTTAGGGCAATCCGGGAAGCCTTCCTGGAGGAAGTGTTACTAAATGGACCTTGAACAAGTTAGGATTTCATTAGACAGAGGTGAGGGAAGGACATGCCAGGCACAGAAACCTCAAAGAGAACTAAGTTGTCTTTTTTGTCACCTGCTAACCTCATCGACTCCCAGTCTCTATGATCAGCTTCGTTTTCCTTTGCTTCCAAGAGAATTCTTTGTGATTTTAAGAAAGTAGAGTCACCAGCTAGAATAATTTTGATTTTCTTACACATGCCCAGTTTGTCTCTAGACTTGCAGAACGAACATCAGATCTCTGTTGGTCTTCAGGAGAAAAATAGGTAAATATATAAATTAACATATATAGGTATATAGATATATATATGCATAACAGACATACAGAAATTGCACCAGTCATAACTATTTTCATTACACATACCTGTATAACAACTTATAATTAAGAAATAGAATTTTTGTCTCATTGCAGGATTCCCACTCATGCCACTTTTTTTTTTTTTAATTTATTTATTTGACAGATCACAAGTAGGCAGAGAGGCAGGGCAGAGAGAGAGGGAGAAGCAGGCTCCCTGCTGAGCAGAGAGACCAATGCGGGGCTCGATCCCAGGACCCTGAGATCATGACCTGAGCCGAAGGCAGAGGCTCAACCCACTGAGCCACCCAGGCGCCCCCTCATGCCACTTTTTAATCACAATTCCCTATCTCCCCTCCTATAACTGCTAAAATTGTAAACTAGTTTTGTCTATTTTTGGATTTGATATGAAGGGAATCCTACACTTTTTTCTTTTTTATATCTGGCTTCTTTCATTTCTTTTCCTCAGTGTGTTTATAAGATTTATTCATAATACTAGATATAATCAAAGGTTTTTCATTCTCTTTGCTGTATGGTATTTTACTGAATGAATATTCCAGAAAATTCCACTACTTATTAAATCATTCTACTGTTGGGGTGCCTGGGTGGCTCAGTTGGTTAAGCTTCTGCCTTCAGCTCAGGTCATGATCCTGGTGTGAACATTTTGGCACATGCCCTTTGAAAACATGCTCATTTCTTTTCAGCATAAATGTGCACATGTATTTAAAAATACGCCAGCTTCTTTCTAGTGTTCCCACGTCTTAGCACCCGACTGGGCTTCTAGTACCCCTGGGTCTGTACTGATGAGGTTGTGGGGTCAAAATGGCCACTTACCAGCACTCTTGGTTTGAGGCAGAGCTTTTTACCAGATTACAAAATGCTCTGAAACCAGGTGACCAGGTCTCCAGAGATGAAAATAAAGCTTGACACGTAGGCAACAAAACATGGCACGTAGCAAAGATGAAGCACAAGCCAACTCTATCTCCTTCCTGAGTGGCTCTGGTCCCAAACTATTAACGTGGCTCATTCTCATTCCTTCCGCGTGACTTCAATCGTAAAGCCCTTGTACTTGAACTGTTTCTGGTCAAGGGTGTTCTGTCTCGTCATCATATTTACTATGTGCAACGCAGGATAGACATTCAATGTCTGTTTGCTGAAAGACCTACCGGTTCAGGCCCTGATGGTATACAGGGTCACATCCTTGTACTTCCTCGCAGGCTAATTTTCTGTACTGCTCTGTATGGTACCTTGTCGCCACATGAAACTAGCGAGCATTGAAATGTGGTCATTGTGACTGAAGGACTGGATATTTTAAATATTTAATTTTAGTTGATTTAAATTAAAAAATGTCACTCAATTTTATTATGAGAACTTCTAAGGATGTTTAGACCAACTCGGATATGTAAATCTACCCTTTTTTTAGCTGTAAATTTTATGAAATCTAAAGTCCCATTAAGTATTTTGATAAATATTTTATAACCACATTGAGTGTAAAAATACAGAAAAAGACTTTGTATGAAAAAAATGTAAAGATTTTATTAAATTTCTATACTGACTACATTTCAACATCACATCTTGAATATACTGGGCTAAATCAAATGTACTATTTAATTTCATTTGTTTCTTTTATCCTTTTATCGTGGCCGCTGGCAAACTGTAAATGACATTATGTGGCTCGCACTCTGTATCTGTTGGAGAGTTGCTTTTCTAAAGATTCCCAGATACAGTGTTTTGGGGCAATTCCTGATAGTCTTCTGCCTCAGAGAGCTAGGTGAGAATATCTATTCCCATAAACGCAGGCTACGTTTCAGTTCATGGCTGCTGGTCAAGGGAGGGAGGCACATTTGGTAGAGGAGAATGAACGTGAGCTGTGGGGTCAGGCTTATCCGGGTTTCCATCTGTGTTCTGCCACTTAGTATATGGGTGACTTTGAGCAAAGTGTTTAACCTCTCTGAGTGCACGAACACCCAGATTTCCTCCCATGTAAGTCAGGGATGTGAATACCACAGAGGACATGGTCCGTGTTCCGCCTAGGTTCTTTGGGTCCTGTTTATTATTTGCGTGTGTGTACACACCCAACCCCTGCCTCAAGTGGGGACACATGTAGGGATACCCTCCCAACTTTCCGGGGTTCCTCAGCCTAAGTAGAGACTCCACCTGGAAGTCATATCCCCATCTAAGGCTCAGCTCTGGGAACCCAACCTAAGACAGCGACCTTCCTTATATATTTTTTGGAGATTAAATGAGAAGCACCTGGCACAGGGGAGGTCCTTAATCCTACCCCATGTTGCATACCAGCCAATACATAACAGCGATTTTACTACCTCACCAGGAAGATGTGATTGTCAGAGACTTTTTATAGTTTAGGAGTGGGTCCGTGTTGACACATCCATGGTCTCCCTCACTGAGCTCTGTACCCCAACCCTGTTTTCCTTCAGCTCAGATGTAACAGACTTGTAAAAACTCATAGGTTCTAGGGACCATAAGGAACACGGTATCCACATGGGAACACCAGTGTCACCTGTGTTCCCGCGATTTCTGAGTACAGTGTTAGACACTGTGAGTAATGTCATCACCCCAGGGGACTGATTGTACGGCTTTGGAGGAGCATTAACTATTTCAGTAAGAAGGAGATTCCTGCAGCCAGAAAAGAGCTTGCTGACTTCGATAACACACCATAGGAAAACATCGTGATTAGAGCATTTTGTGTACTAAAGAGAATCTGCTTATAGTTTCATATACTTTTGGTTCATTCTTTGGACAAATGTTCAGTCATACTCATAGTTACCATTTATCAAAGTTCATTATATGCTAGTTATTATTTTAATGTGTTGGCAGACACTATCTCATTTAATCTACTCCAAAACTCACTTCAAACATTATGTCCTCAGAGAGGTCATCCTGGCTGCTCTGAATTAACTACCCTCCGTTGCACTTTGCAGCCTCTATCATTACCTGAAAATTTTTGTTTACTTGGATGAAGGGTTTATTGTGCTCCTCTCTACCCAACTCACCCCTCTGCACCCCCTCCCCGTCCCAGTTAGAATCCGTGTTGCAGAGAGTGAGCTCCTTTCCACAGGTTCTAGAATAGTGGCTGGCAGAGGGCTGGCTCTCAGGGAATATTTACTGAATGACAGAAGGAATGAAAATATTGATGTAGATGAGATCTCTGACGCCCAGGGAGGCTAAAAGGGAGGAGGCCAGAGCTGGGAATGGCAGCTCGCATTTGAACCCCTGTCTCTTATGGTAACACTATTGTCATGTGTTATGTGTGCGACAGAGGAAGACATATCTTACCCGCAAGGAAATCACTCTGCTGAGGAGACACGTTCATCTTCAGTCAATAATTATCAGCTGACTCTTGCTAGGAACTGTATTAAGCACCAGGAACGCAGAAGTAAACAATGCAGATGCAGATACAACTCTGGAGCCTTTGGTCCAGAATCTTGAGCGGGGAAGACCCATATTATGAGGAATAACAAGTGAGCTCAGTATTTTGAAAAGGAATACACAGGGATGGAAAAGAAAGGCAGGGTAGCCCAACAAAGTCAAGGGGGTCAGGGAAAGCGTCTTCGTGGGAGGGAATGTAGCCTGTTCAAGAAATGGAGAGAAGTACAACGTGAAGGTCGGTAGAGGTGAGGGCAAGAATGGCAGGAGGCAGATAGAGGACAGCCTGGACAATGACATTTCTAAATAAGGATCACACAGGGTGGAGAGTGATTTCTCCTCCAGACACCGGTTTCAGTGCTGTTGCGAAGGGAGCTGCGGAAGTGGGGAGGCTCTCCCTCCAGGAGAAGCTTCACGAAGTCATTACAATGAGACTTGGCCTTGGAGGGGTCACAGGACACAGATACACCGAGACAGGAGAAGGGCGTGAGGACAGTTTCTTGTTTCTTTCTGATTTGACTTTGTGAGTAATACATTCCAATGGTTTTGTACACACAATGCATAAGACTGTGAAATACCTCACTTCCGCTCCTGTTTTTTCACCCGTCCAATTCCCAAACTCACACCACCATAGGCAATTTATTAGTTTTTTATATGTCCTTTCAAGATTACTTTATGCAAACACAGCCATTGTAAATAGAAATTCTTGCCCCCCACCCTTTTACTGCACTAGGTAGCATATTATATTCATCATTTTATACTTATTAACAATATATCTGGGAAACCTTTCCATATTGGTACAGAGTGATCTTTCTCATTTTTTAAATAGCTGCATAATGTTTATACAGATGTGCCATAATTTATTTAACTAGTCTTTTATTGATAACTTTTAGGGTGTTTTCAATCTTTGGCTACTAAACAGTTTTGTAGATATGGCAACTTATAACTGTGCAAGTATATTTATAATTTTTAAAGCTATGGCTGCATTGTCATCAAAGGAAGTTATATGAAAATGCCTCCAAATGGCTAAATTTAACTACAAAATTAATCATAAAACTGGAAGCAAATAAAATGAGTTATTTTTTTAAATGATGCCACTAATGTATTTGCTCATTTCCAATAAAATACTGGATATAACCAAAATTTGGAAATGGAAAGTGGTATCATGTATCGGATAAGGTGCAGACCCAGATTTCGTGAAGCCTGAAGCTTATGCAACTTAGGGCGGTCTTCTTTAAGAAAAGTGATGTGAAATTACAAAACAGGCAGTATGGAACTGTGGAAGGGGCTCAGGTGAGAAAGGGGTTCCAGAAGGTTCACTGGCTTTGTGGCAGATCTACTCTTAAAGGACATACATGCACACATGTGAAAGAAAATTAATTACTCCTCCTTTTCAAGTGGGAGAAGCCATGTTCAAAAAGTGTTGACCCCTGTCCTTAGCTACCTATCAACGAGACTACACCCACAGGCCTTCGAGATCTTGGCTCCACGATAAAGGTAATGTTCCCTGTATCCACATTCTGTCTTCCCAAAGGGATTCGTTCCAGTCACATGACATATTTCACCTTAGGAACTCCAAACACCCTATAGGTACTTCTTGTTAATATTAACAGTAATTCCGTGATATGAAATTTCACCTTATAGAGATATTCCTGGGAGGAGTTCAAAGGGCCCCCCAACAATTTCATCTATCCTGGTCAGATGCATAGAAGTTGTAGCTGGCAAGTGGTTACCACTGGGAAATGACTTCCTTATCCCAAGTTTGAAAGAGATAAGCTGACAAATTGCTCTAAATGATGTGAAGTTAATGATCTCTCTAACAAGCAGCTTGTTTGCTTGGTCCCACGCTCGGCTGCCATCCCCGAGACTCCTGCCCTCGTGCTACCTCCGGGGAGAGGAGACAACCACATTCTTTGGAAGAGCAGTAGAAGAGAAAACACAAGCAGAGCAGGGAAGAAAGAAGAGAGGGATCCAGAACCAGGGCTAAGAGACAACAGAATTAACTAGTCTAATGCCAGTTAAAAATAAAGCAGAAGTCAAGTCCGAAAGAACACAAGCACAGAGCAGACATTCAGAAATACGGGCCACCTGCCGGGTAAGATTAGGTTTGGGGGAACTGACTACATTTAACACAGAGAGACTCACTTCTGATATTTAAAATACAGGCATCATCCAATTAGGTGAGACTTGGAAAGAGCCCATCTGCAGCCACCTGTGTGGCAAATTTTAGAGGTCCTATGACTATGTTGAAATAATGTTGACCTTTAGTCAAACATGCCTCGTAAACTGGGTTTATGTTCATTGCTAGTGTTTAAATGTCCACAGTTGAGTTCTCAGGCCCGGGATGAACAGATTTGGTAACTGGAAGCTTTTTCTGCAGCTGCTTCTTTCCCTCTTCTTTCCTTCCTTTCTCTCTTCCCTTTGTTTCAAATTGAGCCCTCAAAGGCAAAGTTCTTTTTCTTTTCTTTTTTTTTTGAAGATCATTGATGCTTGTGCAAGATGTAATGAATTTACAACCACAGACTCTGACATGCAAGAAACATCACCTTTTACCTTTTATTTTGTTGTTGATTAAAAAGAATGTGTTTATTTCATCTTAGTTGGTTTCTTTTTTTTTTAAAGATTTTATTTATTTATTTGACAGACAGAGATCACAAGTAGGCAGAGAGGCGGGCAGAGAGAGGGGAAAGCAGGCTCTCCATGGAGCAGAGAGCCCGATGTGGGGCTCGATCCCAGAACCCTGGGATCATGACCTGAGCCGAAAGCAGAGGCTTTAACCCACTGAGCCACCCAGGTGCCCCATCTTATTTGGTTTCTTTAAAATTCATTCTACTCCCACGGCACCTCACTAGGTGGAGGAAGATTGACTCTTTGGGGATTTGATCACCTGCTGATCATATGGACTCAGGATGCTCATGTTGTGCCCCCAAATTGGGTGTAGCAGTCACTGCAGCTTTGGCTAACCCACAGGTGTTCCCAAGTCCCTTTTGCTTTGCCACCTTCCCTGATGTGAGCTGTAGACAAGTGGTCAATGATGGTCCTGACTAATGAGAGGTAAGAGAACTTCTTTCTGCTGGGGGTGAAGGAAACGTTTTGTTTTTCCTGACTAAATGGGTGCAAGACCCTCGTGTTCACTCTTCCTCTTATTCTCCGGACTTAATGGGGACATGGTGTCGCAGCAGCCATCTTGCAGTCATGAAGGACAGCCCAGGAGAGCTGCATACTTGGTGGCCCCAGCATCGTTGAGCCACTGAACCAGTTCCGTGAGCCACTTCCTTCTAGAACTTCTTCCTGCGAGAGGAAAAAGAAATAACCTCTTTGTTAAGCCACTGTATGTTGAGTTTCTCATAACTTACAGCTTAAAGGATTTCTAACCGAGTCACAGAGAAAACAACTCTATTCTCCAGTCCGTGCTGGTGGCTGTCGACATGCTGACTGTGTCAATGATTCCCTGAAATCCAGCGAGAAGTTGCTCCTGGGCCACTCGCCCCGACAAAGAAACAACCAGGGCTGGGGCCCTGGTTTCCTAGAGTTCAAACGCCATGCAGCCATCCCTCTAAGGCCCAGGGAGGGAGCTGGGACTAGGTCCCTGCAACTTTGAACACCCATAGACTGCTGTCTGCCCTCTTCTCCTCTTGCCACTTTCAAAAGCAGTCGCCTTCCCCCTGTCTTCAGTCAGAATATCTAGCACAATCTCTTGTGTGAGCTAAGGTTTTTGCAAATGAATGGAGTGCCTTTTCTCAGGAAGCGCCTGCTTTCTAGTCAGCTACAAACCATCTCTGCCACGCGGGAGCAGAAAGGGAGCCTTCTGTGGGGAGTGGGAGAAGGAGAGATGCTTAACATTTCACCCTTCCGAGACTTGCCGTCCTGAACGTCACTATTTATATTTAAGAAGCCAGAGCTTCCGTTTGAAAGTGTCCTGTTCTTATTTCTGCAACTTTTTTTTTTTTTGGTTGGAAGTTTTATGTATGGTTTAAAATGCATTTTTTTGGAAAAGGTAATCATTTATATGATTAATTGTAGAATTGATTGTAATAGCAAATGCGTGGAAACGATCTACATATCAGCAGGAGTCTGATTATACAAACCGTAGGGCGAACACAGACGGAATGCTTTTTCGTTACAAGACCGAATGCGGAGGTGCCCTCTAACGGGTAGGAACAATCCCGTCTCCCTTTCCCGTCCCTCATCTGCTCAATTTCCATTTCTTAGGCGTCTCTTCAGAGTTTCTCTCTACACAAGAAAATAGAAACGTAGATTCTCATTTTTCTTTTTTGTATGAAAAGTAAGACACTTCTCGTGCTGCTCTGCTCTTTGTTTGTCTCACCCTAACCCTAACTCTTGATCTCTTTCCAGAATGGAAGACTTTCGCTCGTCCGAAGTCTCCGTGCACATCGTGCTGCAGCATTTTAGAAAGTTTTCTTCATATCAGTCGTACACGTTCCTTATTTCGTTTATTCCTAGGATTTTTTCCCTTTCATCTTTGTCTTTTTGTTATTCCTAGGCTTGCTTTTCCCTTCTGTTCAAGTTGCTGTTCTCTTCTGTTCTGGTTGTTGGCCTTTTATTATGTATTAATTTGGGGGCATTAACTCTCAACCTTTCTACTCTGCTTTTAATGTTTAAACATTTTCACAAACTCTGATTAAGGTAAACAATCCTCCTCTTTTGGCACAGGTTTCTTTCTTTCTTTCTTTCTTTCTTTTTTTTGGAAAGATTTATTTATTTATTTATTGGACAGAGAGAGACCCAGAGAGAGAGAACACAAGCAGGGGGCTGGTGGGAGAGGGAGAAGCAGGCTTCCCTCAGAGGAGGGAGTCGGACAGGCGGCTCAGTTCCAGGACCCTGGGATCACGACCTGAGCCGAAGGCAGACGCTGAACCTCTGAGCCCCCCAGGCGCCCCGGCACAGGTCTATTCACAATGCAAAGCTCTATGTTCCGAGGCTTTCGGGGCCGTGACGCTCTAAGTCCCAGTGTGCTCAGGGCTCCTGACGATAAGATCGTCTGCTGACGTTCAGCGAGGAATTATGCGTCGGGCTTAGCATAAGGCGCCGCCAGACTGCAGCGCCATCAAGACTACAAACTACTGTTACAGAAGCGGCTCAGCCGGATACTCCAGCACGGGCCGTGCGTGTCTTCCGAGAGTCTGGTTTGCCAGTGGGGCTACGGTCGGTGTTTCTTCGGTGCCTGTGGCCCACCACCCTGGCACTTGGGGGAACACAAAGAGAGACCCTTCACATATTTGTGAAGGGGACAGCATCTTAGGCCCATCCACTCGTAAGATCTTTCTCTGCGATCATCCGAACGGCCTGCCGTCATAAGGACACACAATTCAAGTGCGATACAGTCACAATAAATGTTTTCTTTCCTCTGTTATTTACAGGCAGTCACAACTGACCAGAAGGGACAAATGTTGTCAGACCTATGACATACTGCAATGAGCTCTAAGTTGGTGGCTTTTAAATGAGACAACCTTGTATAGTTATTTCCTAAAAACCTTGGACCAAGGGCGCCCGGGTGGCTCCGTTGCTTAAGCACCTGCCTTCAGCTCGGGTCATGATCCCAGGGTCCTGGGATGGAGCCCCGGGTTGGTCTCCCTGCTCAGCGGGGAGCCTGCTTCTCCCTCTGCCTCTGCCCCGCCCCCCTCTCATGCTCTTTCTCTCACTTGCTCTCTCTCTCTCAAATAAATGAATACAAACAAAATATTTTCAAAAAAAAACAACAAAACTTGGACCAAAAGGTCATTCAATCAAAGCCCAAATATTTGTGATCAGGTGTCGTTCGCTTTCCCTTAAAGGCCGCACAATTTCACAGGAGTCTACAATAACTGCTCCCAAAGCGTAGCAGAAACGTCCCTCTGAGTCAGCTTTCCGTCACTGACGAGGAGGCTCTGAGGCTTGGGTCTCTTACTGGGCCGCATCTCTTTTCACCTGTGTTTTCAGTTATTTCATGTTTCCCCGGCGGCTTCAGCAGAGCCTGTCGGAAGCCATGAGATCTGGAGAAGCGGTTGGAGAGTCACAGGGTGCTCGAGCTCAGCCGGTCCAGCCCCCTCGTCTCACAGATGACGACACCAAGGAAGGGAATGGCCACCTGGCGGCTCGGCATCGCGCAGCGGGCTCCTGGGGAGCCGGGACTGGGAGCCCAGCCTCCCGCCCCCAGCCCAGCCTCCCGTCCCCACATCGTGGCGCACATCGAGGCTGAAGAAGAAAACACATTCCAGCAATTACTGTTGGCAAACGTGTGAGGACTGCTCATGCTACGGAGGCACGTGCCGACCATTTGTTCAGAATCCTTCTTTCCTACGGGGCCGTCTCCCTCAGTCCCACGGTGGTCATGGCTGCGTGTGTAATCGATGACTTCAGGCCCTGCGGCGGCCCACGCTGTCGCCCCAGCCGCGTGGTGCACAGACAGCTCACAGTCCTGCCAAAAGTGAAATCATTTTTATTTCCACCAAAGCTGCTATTTCTATATTCTTATTTTATTGATTTTTTTTTTACTTTATAATCACCCATTTGTCTAAGTCCTTACCATTCTTGACCTGTCACATTCCTTTTGTTTTCATTTTCTGTGGTCCCATTACTTAAATATTTCCTGCGTATTCTCTCATCTCTTCATCTCTGTTTGCACCTATCTTCGTTACATTTCACCTGCACTCTTCCCTTTGCCTCTTTCCTCTCCAAGCTACTCCCCACACCATCTTCAGAGTCATTTTTCCAAAGGGTAAACGTTCTCTTGCTATGCTCCTGCCTAAAAACGCTTACCGTCTTCCCCACGTCCACCAAAGTCCAGACAGCGTGATTATTTAAGGTCCTTCATGACGACCTGGCCCCTGCTTGCCCAACTTCTCTACCACCGTAGCTTTTCAACGTCAGGATCCATAAATGCAAAAACACTTGCCAATTCTCTGAAGTCATGGAACGACTGCATGTCCCCGTGTCCCCGTGTCCTTGGACATGCAGCTCCTCTCTGCCCAACATACTCTCCTCCGCTCCCCTCTCCTACCTCCGAGCCCGTTGCCCGCAGCTGCTCCTGTCGTCATCCTCTGAGACCCAACCCTGAGCGTAAAGATGAGCCTCGCAGTGACGCCTGTAGGCAGAATTTATTTTTTGATGCTTCCACTGGGCCTCGTTTGTGGTTCTATTATTATATTTTGCACCATATTATAATTCCTCATTTACACGTTACTGTGGTACTTCCTTTTGCCTCAAGACCTAGCAGGGCCTGAACGAACAGCGGAACAGTAAATGGGCACACGTGGTAGCAATCTAGGGCAACGTTCTGTGGTCAGACGTAACCTCGTATACTTAGAACGTCTGAAAATAATACTATTTGGTCAATGCTGCTCAGAATAGACTCATTGCCCAAGCTATAGAGTTGAAATGTTTTGAATTTATAGAATTTTAATGACTATAATTTAGAATGATTATGATTTATATCTACCCTACCCTTTCATTGAAACATGATTTTGTTTCCTCACTATGAAATCATCGCACATCACGATCTCCAGGTGACGAATAGTCATTTCGGCATGTGGAGATATGGAAAAGGCATCTTACATTTTATCTCTTTTTCTCAGCAGAGGATTTACCAGTGTTTCATGTGTATTAAGAGCATTAGTTGGTATCTGCATCTCTACAATCTTTGGTCGAATAAATTTTATTACACATTTATTAAGATGTTCCGGACTTCTGGGCCTTAACAACATTTGTGATGAGGTTATTATATACATACACAAAGATCAGATAAATAAGGTTAATATGGTGTTTACTGAATTAAACGGGGACACAGAGCTAATTGCAGCACTAGCCTCCGGACTGGCTAAGGTTTCATCTTCAGGACCTCCCTCCCAGTTCCACCAGAGGAACGCTCTTGTGTCCCCCGGGAATCCAGATGCTTATTTCCTTCAAAGGTGAAATTTATTTGAATGTGCTAATTTTACCTAACATTTGCATTTTACTCCATTACGTATTGTTTTAAATAACAACTTCTAATTTTTAACTTAATAGACATCTACGTAACTCCAGAAGGCTGTGCCAGGAGGAAGCCATAGTTCCTAGCACTTGCCTTCGCTTAGCCACCTGTCCTAAGAGCTACCAAGTTCAAGAAGCAAGGGCGTGGTGGGAAAAGTACCCGGCCCTGTTACATCCGGGCGTGGGCCCAGCGCTGGTTATGCCACTCACTGGCTCTCGATTTTAAGCAAACCACATATCCTTTCAGAGTTTCAGTTCTTCACCTTAATGAGGATGGTAACCCCTGCCTTACCTCCTCAGAGGGTTATTTTTACAACTGAATGAAGATTGTTCAGCGAGCTGAAAACTCAGGCTTAGAAAATGGGCAGGAGAAAGGGGGCGCCGGTAGCCAGAACCAAAGCCAAACGTCATCCATCGATCAAGCCCCTGCCCCCAAGGCACTGCGGCTGCCACCCGTGGCCTCTCAGCGCCTTCCCCGCGGCCGCCAGCCCCACTGACTCCGCGTCACGGCTGTGGGGGGTCGCTGTGGCCACCGCTCCCGCTGGCACCTCCACAATGAACTCTGGCCTCACCAATCCTAACTGTCGCTGCGGGCAAGGCTGCGTGTGCCCATCAGGCCTTTTGTCTTTTATGGTAGCAGATTGGCTCGGGATCCAATGCACAGGCCACCGGAATGGAAACTCCCTCCCGTACAAGAAGGGATTGAGATGCTGGACCCACAGCAGCTCCTTCTCAAATACCACCACAGCCTCCTAACTGGCCTCACGGCCTCCGGCCTGTTCCCCTCCAACCTCCTACCACTGCCGGCACCAGAATTTTTTCTCAAAGGAAAATCTGATTTCTGCCACTGCTGTTTAAAGCCTCCCATGATGCCCTCCCCCACAATGCCAGGGTAATAGAAACGCATTAGAATCCCGTGCACGCACTTCTAATCAGGTCCTTATCTGCCCCCACGGCCGCTCTCTGCTGAGTTTCGCATCCCCCTTCTGCCCAGCCAGTAGGACATGCTCTTAATGCCTGTTTGCCTTCCGTTTTATGAAAAGGGGAACTCCGAGGGAATTAAAAAGACAAAAGACCAGCATACTAGCATCTGTCTTCAAAAAAGCCAACATTGGGGATCTTCCAGACAGGGAGGGGATAAAGGCAGGGACCTTCCGCATTCAGGCTGAAGCTGGGAGACCAAGAAGAGAACCGCAACGGCTCCCTGCTGGGGCTGGAGGCACAGCCAGTCCCTGGTCAGTGGGAGAAGCACCGAGCCTGCCCCGAGCACAGTCCCAAGTGTCGAAGAGCAGGCGGTAGCCAGAGAACCAAATTCAGGCCTTGACTCTGCTCTTCCTGGCCGGACGTAACCCCAAGCTGCTTGCTTTGATCCGTGGAAAGGGAGTTCAGAAAGTGGGAACAATGGAATATTCTGCCCGAATGTCGATGTGATCGCAGGCTGGTTGGTGCTTACGTTGGAAGTGGACAATATACCCCAGGGCGGGACGCCGGTCAGACCCGGACGGTCCCGCTCACGCTGCTCCTCTGCTCGAGGAAGGAACCTTCCTTTTTCCGAGCCAAGAGACGACCCCTCAGGTTCTCGGGACTCAGCTGACCGTGCAGATAAACAGCGTTGTGGAAGGATCCGGAGTAAGCTGGGAAGCTGGATCACTCCTGGGCACGGAGGGTAGCGTAGGAGCAGAAATCTCATTTTATGCCCTTCTGTACTACTTGAATTTTTTCACAATACTAGTGTGTTATTTTAATGATTGGATTTTTTAAAAACCAACTCAAGAATTAGAGAAATGGTAGTGCCTCCTTCTTTGCTATTTTGTTTTTTGCATTTCTTTCCAAAGAACCTAACGTGTCCTGTAAAGGAAGGCACAGGAGCCAAGTGGGAAACGAAAAGGAAGAATATCTTAAGCAGTTGAATGAAATATTATCATGTTAAAATTACTGAGAGCGGTTTCCTCAGAATATGGCTGAATAATGCAGGTTGGAAATTATTATTATTATTTGTTAGATTATTTATTTATTTGACACAGCGAGAGAGGGAACACAAGCAGGGGGAGTGGGAGAGGAAGAAGCAGGCTTCCCTCCGAGCAGGGATCCTGACGCGGGACTCGATCCCAGGACCCTGGGATCATGACCTGAGCTGAAGGCAGACGCTTAACGACTGAACCACCCAGGCACCCCAAATGTTGGAAGTTATTAACTAAAATGTACTCATCCACACAGCGAAGGATGGAATAAACCGGTAAATAAAGATTGTGTTGCATGTCCTTCGTATATACAAACAACCTTCTCAGCGACCATTGGCGGGCCAGTTACTTCCACGTGTCCTTCCTGCTTTAGCCTCCGGGATGCCTCCCTCTCCTGGGACAGCGCCCAGGCTTCCACACGGGAACACCAGGTTGTCCTGTTCTCCCTGTCACGGGCACGCTGGCTTTTTTACCACCCTTTCTTTTTTCAAATGAGCAGCAGCCATATTTTATCATTTGATTTTATTTTTTAAGATTTTATTTATTTATTTGACAGAGAGAGCACACAAGCAGGGGCAGCGACAGGCAAAGGGAGAAGCAGGCTCCCCGTTGAGCAGAGAGCCAGGTGCAGGACTCAATCCCAGAACCCCAAGATCACGACCTGAGCCGAAGGCAGACTCCTAACTGACTGAGCCACCCAGTCGCCCCCTCTCATTTGATTTTTGTTATGGCCCTTGAAAAAATAAAGGTAGTTATTATTTCTTTCTTGATGAGGAAAGCTCTAGTTTTTTGATGGGGCTGGGATGAAGCTTCTCATCTCCTGACTATGGATAAAGTTTCCTCTATTTGCACCATCCCACCTCGTCTGCACTCTCAAACCACCATCCATGCACTCCTTTCTTTACATATTATTCTCATAATATTGTAGTCCTCTCTACGACATTCTCCTTCCCTACTATTTGTCTGTACCGTTCTTTTCCTTCAGAAGATGAAAAATTAAATATATATATTCACACTGAATGTGTATGTGTGTTTTGTTTGTTTTCTCCACTAGGGTATAAGTCCTATGAAGGCAAGAACCATGTGTCTACCAACCCTTCTACTCTATACCCATTTAGGGCCTGGCATATGGTAGGAACACAATAAGCATTTGTTGAATGAAGGAAGAAACATCAGCTTCTGCAATAGGTAGGACTCACTCGGTTCCAGAGGCCTCATTTATTTTATATTATTTTGAAATAATTTATTTTTAAATAATCTCTATACGTGACATGGGACTCGAACTCACAACCCCAAGATCAAGAGGCTCGGGCTCTACTGACTGAACCAGCAGACCCTCATGTAAACTAGCTTGATCAGAAAAGGAAATCTGTGGACCTGAGTATTCAGGAAGTTCAGGAATCAGCTGGCTTTAATCACAGCTCTCCTGAGGTTAGACGAAATACCTTTCTCCTCTTCCCGTCCGATTCTCCTCTTCCTTCCGGTTTTCTGGCTCTCCCTCTCCTCCTCTCACTCCTCTGGCTCCCTCACGCTCTCCTTCTCCAGCTGGGCCTCCTTCGCTTCCTCTGGGCACGGCGATCGGCAGCTCCTCTCCAACCACGTGGAAGAGGGCACAGCTGTCTTCCCGGAGCCAGGGGTACTGTGCAGAGGAAGACAACACACGTCCCCACCTCCATAGGGAGTTTTATTAAGAAGTGGAGAAGGAACGGTTTTTAATATCAGGCAACTTCCTGCCTCTCGGATAGAAACTCTCTGAATGGGCCCGAATTATGACCTTTGGAGCTGTTGGACTTAGATCATAAATTTTTAAAAGATGGACCACGCTTATTTTTTGAGTCCCAAAGTGCTGAGAGGTCAAGTGCCGTCATAAGGACAATCCCACCCGTAACCTTCACAGCTATCTGTTCAGCAGAGCAGAGGACTGCAAAACAACTTTTTTGGTTGTTTATTTTGGCTTTCAACCAAAAAGGAACTCGAGAAATTTGTTTGTGGATAAATTGTGCTTCCATGTCCAAGCGGAAATGTGCTCAGTAACAACCACAGGGTGTGGACCTCCATTTCATGCACAAAATTCTGCGGGCGGCGTCCTCATGTTCCTACGCAGGGGGTAAAACAGGGAATGCTCAGTGTTCATACCGCTGCTAAGTACTAGCTTTCCTGTAGCCTTGATATATTTTTTTAAGGTTTTATTTATTTATTTGAGAGAGAGAGAGAGAGAACATAAGAGGGAGAGGTCAGAGGGAGAAGCAGACACCCCGCGGAGGTGGGATGGGGACTCGATCCCATGACTCCGGGGTCATGACCTGAGCTAAAGGCAGTCGCTTAACCATCTGAGCCACCCAGGCACCTGTAGCCTTGATTCTTAGAGGGAGAAGTGGGCTTTCAGAGTTAGGCACTTGTTGATTTGCCCAGGTCCCCGTGTTTGAGAACAGTCTTCTGGGAAAGAAATAAAGATCAAAAATTTTTTAAAAATCAACGTTCCTTCTCAGTTTCTATCTCTAGGTACTTTGCTTTTATCTCCTTTCCAAATGGCATGAAGTGCCTCTTAATGCAATAGATTTATAAATGAATGAGAATGACTGTGACTAGTCCTATTCAGATATCCAACAATGTAGGCTCAGGGACTAAAATGCCACTTGTAATACAGAAAATAGTAAACTAGTCTTTTTCTTAGTCACTTTTTTTTTTAAACTTTAGAATCTGGGTCTTAAGGAGAAGGAATGGTGAAATGTTCTGCTTTTTAAAGTTATAAATATATATGATTAGTAAGAAAAACACTGAAGGAAATGAAAACAACCTCACATCCTGCACTTCCTGACATCCTCTTTTGATTTTGTGACGTTTCCTGTCATGACTTTTCAGTATATTTATTTTTAAGGAAGTTCCTTTAGCAAGAAGAGAGACACTAGCACCCTGTCCCTCCTGAGACACACACACACACACACACACACACACACACACACAAACACATACACACACACCCACGCACATACACACACACCCATCAAAGATTTAGAAATCTGTGCTGCAGTATTATTCTACATTTTAAACAACAGGGCCCATAACATCCATCTCTAGATGGTTTGTGAAGCAGTAGAGAGGATAGTAAAGAGAAAGTGAGAAGTACCATATCCTAGATTTCTGCCTTTTTGCACAGTGCAGGAGCTTGAAGACAACAATTTCATGATTATCATTAGTTACTATTTTTTTCTTCTTTTTTCTTAACATATAATGTATTATTAGCCCCAGGGGTACAGGTCTGTGAATCACCAGGTTTACACACTTCACAACACTCACCATAGCACATACCCTCCCCAATGTCCATCACCCAGCCACCCCATCCCTCCCACCTCCCTCCCCTCCAGCAACCCTCAGTTTGTTTCCTGAGATTAAGAGTCTCTTATGGTTTGTCCCCCTCCCTGGTTTCATCTTGTTTCATTTTCCCCCTCCCTTCCCCTATGATCCTCTGTGTTGTTTCTCAAATTCCTCATATCCGTGAGATCATATCATAATTGTCTTTCTCTGATTGAATCACTTCGCTTGGCATGATACTCTCTAGTTCCATCCATGTCATTGCAAATGGCAAGATTTCGGGGGTTTTGATGGCTGCATAGTATTCCATTGTGTATATATACCACATCTTCTTTATCCACCCATCTGTTGATGGACATGTAGGCTGTTTCCATAGTTTGGCTATTGTGGACATTGCTGCTATAAACATTCGAGTGCACGTACCCCTTTGGATCACTACATTTATATTTTTGGGGTAAATACCCAGTAGTGCAATTGCTGGTCATAGGGTAGCTTTCTTTTCAACTTTTTGAGGAACCTCCATGCTATTTTCCAGAGTGGCTGTACCAGCTTGCATTCCCACCAACAGTGTATAAGGGTTCCTCTTTCTCCTCATCCTCGCCAACATCTGTTGTTTCCTGAGTGGTTAATTTTAGCCATTCTGACTGGTGTGAAGTGATATCTCATTGTGGTTTTGATTTGTATTTCCCTGATGCCGAGTGATGTGGAGCACTTTTTCATGTGTCTGTTGGCCATCTGGATGTCTTCTTTCCAAAATGTCTGTTCATGTCCTCTGCCCATTTCTTGATCGGATTATTTGTTCTTTGGGTCTTGAGTTTGATGAGTTCTTTTTAGACTTTGGGTACTAGTCCTTGATTATTATTAATAGCTAACATTTATTGAGCTTTTGCTAGGTATCATCATTGTGCTAAGTACTTTACACACATACACACTCTCGCACACACTCACATACACACTCATACTCTGCAAACTTGTCGTGTGGCCATATCAGAGTATACACTGTGGGTTAAGGCTGTGTGTTTGGTGATCCATTAGTGAATCCAGAAATTAATTTAATGGGAGAGATAAAGTCAATCCTATAACATCCTTATGAAGTGAATTGTATTATGCCCATTGTATAGATGAGGAATGTCAGAACTAAGGAGGTTAAGTAACTCACCCAAGTTCATGGAGTTAGTAAGAGGTAAAACTGCATTTGGGGCTGTGTTTTAACTACTGTGACTGACTATACTACATCACTTAACAATTCTGAATGTAGCACATTAGAAACAATTATGTGTAGAAGAAAACATATATCCTGTAAGGGAGAGCTCAAGGCTTACACACAACCAACAAATCTGCAGTGTATTGAATATAGGCTTAAGAGCCAAGTGTGTGTGTGTGTGTGTGTGTGTTAATTAGAGTTGTGGGGAAAAATTCATAGAACTCCATACCATTAATAGAAATATCAAAATTCATGAGTGACTTTGAGGCGAAGAGAGTTTCTAACTTTCAAAGATTCATAATTTTACATTTACACTGTACTCTACAGCTTATGTGGGGCTTTCCTAGATATCATGTGATTCTCACGCTTCTGCGGCTCACTCTGTATGGCCTTTTTATGGTACAGGCTGTGAGAGTGGTTACAGCTGATAACAACTAGTTATCAGTGGGAAAGCCGACATATTTTGGTCACAGTCCAATAGTACGAAAATGGTACTTACAGATAATCTGCCATTATGAATTCTCCCGCTCTTAACGAAGTAGCAAACCTGCCAAATGAGTGAGGAAGCAGATGTAATTAATAGGCCCTAAAAAGCTCATATAAAAATGCAATCAATAAGTTGACTCTAGGGGACTCAGTTTGGGAGGCTCAGTGAGTTAAGCATCTGCCTTCCGCTCTGGACATGATCTTGGGGTCCTAGAATCGAGTCCCGCATCTGGCTCCTTGCTCAGTGGGGAGCCTGCTTCGCCCTCTGCCTCTGCCTGATGCTCCCCCTGCTTACAGAACTGTCACAGTGCCCTTCAGGGTTTCTGCTGTGGGTTAAGGCAGTGTTTTTGATGGTCACAACCCATCTATAAAATCAATGTAACGAGTAGAGACAAATGATTGTTTAAAATTAAACAGATCAGAATAGACCATATCAGAAGGTCTCACAGGTAGTTAACGCAAGTATGTTTTAGGGAAATTTTGTTTCACTGTTTTATGTGTACACTAAGTGTTGACACTTAATGTGGTTTGTAGTAAAAAAAAAAGATTTGAATAAAATAAAGTCACAGGGATGTAATTTGTAGGATAGGGAATATAGTTAATAATACCATAATAGTTTTGTGTAGTGACATGACAGATGATAACTAGACCCATCAAGGTGATCATTTTATAAAGTACAAAAACATTTGAATTGCTATGTTGTACACCTGAAAGCAATATAATCTGGCATGTCAATTACATTTCAATTCAAAAGAAAAAAATTTTAAAGCCACTGGGTTAAGGCACTTCCTCCAAAACGTATTTCATTGCAAATAGTTTTTGGGTGGATGTCTCAGAGGACACAGACTTTTGGTTTTTTGGGGTGAGCTGTGGCGGGGATTGCTGGGAGCAGAGGGTGTGGATAACCAAAGTAGAAGAAGGACATAGGAGCAAAATTCCACAAGACACCCCTGGAGAATAGAAGGGTGAAAGGGACAGGAACAGAGAGAAGAACCAAGGAGAGCAAGACGGGGAGTGTCAAAGAGTGAGATAATCTGAGCCAGAGCTAAGGTCGGGGTTCATATGTAAGCAGGAGGGAAGGAAGACGAGAGAGCAAAAAACTAAGACCGTACGGTGAAGCTTGGCAGATGGAACCAGCCTACGCTGAACGCTTCCTTTAGCTGTAACGGGGGCTTGGCTTGAATGCCTTAAACAACAATGACATTTATTGACTCATCCACTGGCTTGGTGACGTCACAAAGACCATCCACAGCTTTGGCCTCAATTGTGTCCCTTTTGTGGATACAGGATGACCACAAGAGCAGCTGGGACTGTGTGCTTCTTTATTCCCATCCAAGTTGGTTCTCCGAATGGCAGGGGATAGTTTCCCCAAATCTTCCAGGAAACTCTGCTTACAGCTTATTGGCCAGAATTGAATCCCATGCCCACTCCTGAACGGCAGACCACCAGAGCACTGGCATTACCCAGACCAGTCACGTGTCTCCCCAGAGCTGGGATCAACCTCCTCCCCACATGTGATAAATGTGAGGGGAAAAAAAAAATCTGAGTTTCCTTTAGGAAGAAGGGGAAGACATTTTGCTGAACAGGCAACAAAGTTCGCTACATACAAAAATTTTTTTAAAAACTTTGGTAACATCTCCTAGTAGTTCTCGTAGATTTGCTATGGAACAGTCCTGGCATTGGAACACTTTCATCTTTAGAGACTTATTATGTCATCTTCCTTCTTATACAAGAATGCTTTCGAAGCATCTAAAGGAAAGCTAAGAAATCAATTACAGAGAGTTTCTATTTTCCTTATACTTTACCACCAAAAGAAATCTCAATTTTTATCCCAAAATAATATGCTGTATTCACTCCCTAGGGACAATGCACAGTGATTGACCTCTTGGAACAAACATCATGAGAGAGAAGCACCAGCCATTGCACAGAGCTTTCCTTCTCTCTCCGGGTCCCTCCCCCACTCAGAAGTCATGCTTCAGCATTATCCTCATGTGGACTTGCCAGCTTTCTGCATCACGACACAAAGACATTGCTGGTTAGGATCATTCTAGCCTGAAGAAAGGCGAGCACAAAGCCAGCGAGGCTTAGACGAAATGCACGCTGTTCGCTGCATGGCTGTGGGGTTTTGAGGGTTCCTTTATGAAAGATGAGCAGAAAGTCAACATCCCACAGTTGCTCAAATCTGGGCTTTGGTTTCATTGCCACCAACCGCCACTTCCCCACCCAGGAGAATAACAGTTAGGTGGCGTTTTAACTACATCCCCAGGGGAGCGTTGAGTAAGAAGAAAAGCATGCTAGGGCACCAATAAATCATTTCTGGAGAAAGGGACATTTCAGGAAAATTAAACAAAGTGTAGAAAAGCCTTAGCTTGCAGTCCGTCTCTTGCAGGGTTTGGACGATGGCTTTCCTCCCTGCTCAGACAAACACCAAGCAGGAAGCTCTGAACAGCAGGAAAAAAAAAAAAAAAAAAATTCTGTCCGGAGCCGTAGAAGAGAACGGCTAACGATGACGGTCATTGTCACTTCTTTGCTCATTTAAACAAAATGAAGGCCGCTAGTTCTTTAACTCTTTCCAAGCGAGTTTTAGAATTTTCAGAAAGTTAGTTTCTGAATATTATTTTTAGAATATATTCTGAATATTCAGAATTATTTTCTGAATCATGTTTCAGAAATTGTTATTTTTGGAAGTTCTACAGTGGAGACGTGACAACTCTAGAAATCCAATGAGCCAGGAGCATGGTTTTTCAGAGTTAATTCAAAGCTCAGCTAAGTACCTGGATAGTTTAAGTGACTTCCTCCCGGGCCCCGCCCTTAGTGCGCAGGTACGGGGCTCTCCCTGGGATACTTGTGGCAGGGAAGGGAGGGTGCAGGTCTCATTCATGGCTATTTGTGAATGCCCTGTGAAGTCTGAAAAGTACACCTTCCTTGTGTGCCCTCTGTGGTTTTCTATTGGTAAACTTTGCTGTCCTCCTCCTCTCGCCTTTTTTTCTCTACTGCACGATGCCGGCACTCAGGTATCTGGGAATTGCTACCATAGGACCACCCCACAACGCTGCCAGCCTGAATTTATTAGCTGAACTTGCTGCTGGCTGCCTCCATAGCAACTAGCTGGAAATATTACAGGACCTCCCCCATGAGACCAAACCGAGCAAAAGCGCATCACCACTTTTTTTCTGTTTAACATCTGTCTACCTCGAGAGGAACTGGGCAGAATTCAAAAAATATTTTCCAGCTGGGAAAAGAAATAATCAACCAGGTCAAACGCTAAGCCTTATTTCTTTAGATGCTCGACTGTCCTCTCTCGCTCATGAATGATTCATGCCATTCACTTTGAATCAGTCACTTAGGTTATCTGAATTTCTTTTTTTTTTTTTTTTTAGGTTATCTGAATTTCTATTCTGTGCCTCCTAAAATTGACATTGCTAAGATGAATAAATTCGTATAATAGGTGGGGATTCAGTGAGCCAGTTGATATATTTTGCTAAATAATTTCCTTTATAGGATGTTCTTAAAATAATAGTTTAAAATTTTGAAAGCTCCTTAGGACATTAAGCAGCATTCTGAAGCCTAAGGTGCCGATTTCCATTCTCTTTTAAGAGTCCTCCAGCTTTAAAATGCTATGAATTTATGAATATGTGCTACTGTATTCCCGGTAGGAGATTCTGCTTTATTATTTTTCATGAAGTTTGAAGAAATTAGTTAGATATTGACTCTGCACAGCAAATCCGTTCGTCAGGCCACAGAACAGCGTGATTCTGCCATTCTGGAATGCTACCTCGCACGAAACAGATTCTCAACAACTACTTCTGGGTTCTTAGCCACTGTACATTTTTCAATTACCAGTTTGGTAATTATGCAAACTGCATGTAGTGGGATTTTCAGATAGATGGGTCATTTTATAACGATGTATTTTATAGCTTATGTAATTGTAACATGCATAGACGGGAATTTATTACCTGCTTGCTTTGGTACGATGAGACCTATAATTCCTATCATATTACAAGGATCTTCTCCCTTAAGTATGTGTCTGGTTTTATAGAGGATTACTAGAGCACTATTTTTTTCTTCCATCATACAGAAGTCAGATATTAAAAGGGTAAAAACCATAAAATTCCTCTTCAGGGATGTTCCAAACCAGACAAAGAAAGAGAAAACCAAGAACTTTGCCCTCTTTGACCTTAACCATGGTAGCTGGGTTCGGTGTCTTCTCTCCGGAGCTCTAGGCCCTTGTGTCCTTGGATCCAGGCGAGGCGATGTGCTGTGCTCCATGGGAGGCAGGAGGGCACCCTTACTGCGTTTGGGTGCATCGGCCTGCATCCTCCTTATGACCCTGCTCACTTAGCCCCGTAGCTCGCTACCTACCTGCTGAGGCTTGTCGCCTGGTTCACCTCTCTGCCCCCTGACTTCCGGTAGCCTCCTGAGTCGTTCCGGGTGTGAGCAGCCTGGCACCCCCCTGAAGTGCCATCGTCATCAGCGTCACCGGCACTCTCACCGCAGCAACAGCTCACATTTACTACCCCGAAGCAGTCTGCTTGCCGGGCTTATTTCTTTCCAACCTTAAAACCACCCTACGAGGCAAGGACTGCTATCCAGTGACGAGGTTATTAAGAAGAAAACAAAGGCAGGTCCTACACCTGAGGCAGAGGCAGGTCCCAAACCCAGGCCATTTCTTAACCGCTGTGCTCTACCCCTTTCCCACCGTTTGCCCAAATGAAGAATTAACTACCGGCCACTTGGATAAGACTCAGGCTTCCGGACCGTATGGTGTTGCCACCGGTCTGGGGGAGGCATAGGTCCAGCTGCAGAGAACGAGTCCGCCCTTCCAGTAGTCTTCCTTTAACTCTTGGTGGCAAGAGGATTTATTCATTTCCTTTGTACTCAAAATTAGCCTTTTACTTTTTATCCACACAATATGCCACAGATAACCAGGTTACATTCATTACAAGCTGTTGTGTCCTTTGTCCTTCGTTTACAACAAGGGCTCTGGCTTGACCTTAGCTTTTTTTTTTTCCTTAATTTTTACATTTTTATTGAGGTATAGTTGACATACAATATTATATGCATTTTTTTTGGCCTTAGCTTTTAGGTGCAGTCATCTTAGGAAAAGTCAAGAGCCATAGAAATAGAGTCTAAAAATGACAAACATGGTAAACATTCATTTTATGCTCCCACAATCTTTATTTTCCAATTTCTGTTAGTTGAAAACAAGAACAGTAGGAGATCTTAGAAAACAGTGGATTTTCAGAAATACAACCACCTATTAACAAAAGCCAAGCACACTCCTACGTCCTTACTCCACACAAACCAGATAATATTAAAAAGACTTGGAAAATGCCTTAAATCTATAGGTACGCTGCAAAACATAGTCACACAAATGAATGGGCGACACAAAGAATCCATACTTGGCTTACTTTTCCCCTTTACCATGTAAATCCAAAGGATTAAAAACGCTAAAGTGGGGATTCGATGAAGAATTTAGTGGTGACTTTTAAGGGGTGGTAACTTCCAGTAAGTATCTCAGTCCATCTAGCGAGTGACACTAGAGAGCACGGGAGGGTCCCTCTGCCTCCTAGAGAAGGTCAGGGTGCAGGGCAGGAACATTGCTGGGTGAGCGAATGGCTGTCTCACCCGATGAGGAAGAGAGCAAACACAGCCGAAGTCTTAGCTTGGTAGGAAATGAAATATCTAACTCCTGAAATGTGGCCGTGAGTTCTGAGCGACAGAAACAGGAAGGAAGAGTGAGCAAGACCTCAGTCTGGGCTGCACTTGGCCTGTCAGGAAACGCGTGACGGGGCGCGTGATAAACCCCATCTCTGCTCTTGCCTTGACATTCCCCTTCTGGAATCTTGAACCACGCTGGGTTCTTGGCTAATGAACAGCTTGTCTGATCCTGAAAGATGAGTATCCACCCAAGTCCAAGGTTCCGGATGACAGGGGTCTGTTCTGTTCTGTGCCTACCTGTAGGTCGTGCCCGCCGGGAGCACAGCAGGTGCTCACTGAGTACTTGCTGAATGAATGAACCCAGAGCCCCGCAATTTGAGAATAGCCTGGGAAAAACTTTGGGCTCTTTTTCTCTTCACCTAAACAATGGTGACCAAAGATAAAAGAAAAAGGAAAAAAGGAAAAAGAAAAGAAACAGAAGAGGTCATTGGTCATTTGCCAAGGCAATGGGGTTATTTTGTTCCTATTCAGTTTACAGGTGTGGCTTCCTTGCAGAAAAGATGCCCTAAGATGACAAAGGAATAACCATGTGTTTTTGTGTGTGCACGGGTGTGTGTGTGTATTTGAGCATTCATAGCGATGTAGGAATGTCAGATCATGTAAACATAACATATCTGTGCTTGACTTACTTAACTCTCCATCAACCCTCCTGAAATGAAAGACAGCCTCAATTCTCCTGATTAAGCAGTAGTTATTTAGAATTATGAGAAGCAAGGTTGAGTCATTAACAAAACAGCCCATCCCTGCTAATAGCGCAGCTCAGTGATCTTAAGAGAAAGGTAATCGGGGATGGTCAGTCCTTCCTCCACTCCAGCGATCCCATGACATCTCCACTGGGAGTGGGCGCCCAGGCAAACAAATTCAAATTACCTTCCAGCAGAAACCTCAAGATACTTGTTCGAGATGGTTTCGGCTAGAAGACGCAAAGCCAGATCAAAATCTGAAGCCACAGAAATAACGAAATGGCAGGAACAGAGATGTAGTCATTACAGGAAGCTCAGGAAGGTTCAAAGGAGGTTAAAAAAAAGACAAAGAAGAGGAAAAGCTGCAGCAAGAGAAGCTGGTGGCATTGCCCATCCCTCCTGGAAATGATGCTATCCTCTGAAGAGGAAGGGGGAGGACCTAGAGGTGCAAAACAAGCCGCAGAGATAGGGACAAAACAGGAAACAGGAGCGCTGATGAAACCCCACTGTAAGTCGGGAAGAGAGCAAGGCCTCCGGCCACAGAGCTGGTAAAGACACCGGAAAAGGACAAAAAAAAAAAGTAGCGGGGGACTCAGAGTCAACACATTTACAAACAGATAAAGGAGTCTCGATGTTCCTCTCGAGAAGAGCTGGAAAGAGGCTTAGTTCTGTTCGAGGTCATTCAGGAATGCTTTGTTGTATCCCATTTGCATCCGATCAAATATCGCTTGACATAAATGGACGTGCGGATCTCAGGGACCCTTCTGTGTGGGTGGCAGAGACTTCTTCTGTCGGTTCAGAGTACTAGGTAACACGCAGTCTGTGCTCACAATACGGTAATATTACTCCTCACAAATCTTAGAGAGTGTGTACCATTACTACCCTCAGTTTGTGCTATTTGTGCTATCACCACCTTCGGAGGTGAAGTCTTTGAGTTGTATGATTGGCCAGAGGTCGAGTGGGCCGTCCGGAAGAGTCTCACGGCGTGAATTTCCCGCCCCCGACTCCAGAGGCCTTCTTCTAGCTACCGTCCCACCCACCGCTCCCTCCCCAAGTGCCATGGATCAACACTTGGTATTCTACCGGGCATCTATCTACTAGACCGAACAAACTCCCTTTGGCTCATGTCCATCTGTGTTTGTTCTGTGTACCAGAATTGATGTTATTTTCCTTTGCCAGTCTTTAGAGGGAGAGGCAATGGGCAGTAAAATGCCCAGAATTAAGGGGCAAACAAAGGAAGAAAAAAGGAGTCTAGAGATAATAAGGTCTAGAATATTAGAACGCTAAAGCCAGCTAGGAAAATACAGATTACGGAGTCCAATTCTCCCACAGGAGTGAGTAACCTACTGACCTCAACTTCAGAGTCTTGTTAAAAAGATCTTGGCAAATCAGTGACAAAATCTTTTGACCAGACAGGGGATGGCCAGTAGTTATGTTTCTTATATTTATTTAATAGTGTTGTGGGCGTCCGGGTGGCTCAGTCGGTTGAGCATCTGCCTTTGGCTCAGGTCAGGATCTTGGGGTCCTGGCACTGAGCCCCTGTTGGGCTCCCTGCTCAGTGGGGAGTTTGCTTCTCTCTCTCCCTCTACCCACCTCCTCTTGTGAGCATGTGCATTCTCTCTCAAATAAAGTAAAATTTTTAAAAATATATAATATCACAATATTTGGGGCAATTACTGTGTTAATGATCAAATGCAACTATTACTGTTATTTGTAAAAAAACATCAGTTTGGTGCGGTTAAGTGACTTGTCCAAGGTTGCATGGCATATGCTCGATTTTTCAAATTCCCCCAACCTTAATTCATTCAGGAATTACACTATTGCCGGCAAGGCCCCAATTGGGTTAAATCTAAGTTTATGTCACATAGCGATAGTTGTTTTTCAAGAAATGGAAACCTTGCTTCAGAATCCAGAACTCAGGCTTCTCGTCCGGCCGCCAGCCCGGCGTGTGGGACAGAGGGGACACTTCCTCATGGGATCAGGACCGTCCTGGGTGCTCCACTGCTCTTCCAGAACCCAGCTGGTTCGCCATGCTCCTTGGGTTAGGAAATGAGCCCCTCAGGCACAGTTGTTCAGTTATTTAAGGTCTTAGGAAGGCAAATTATAAGTAAACAGAAAAGGTCCACAAATACACATATGGGTGAAGTCAACACAAAACCCCGAGGAGACTTCACTGGGGGTACAATCGTGTGGCTGGGAATCTGGAGGCACATGTAGAAGATGCACGTGCTGCGGCCACAGTGGGAAGACATGCTTCTGTGTTGAGAACAGTTCAGAGGTATCTTGTTTTATGCTGATGTCCAAGTCAATGTGCTTTTTAGTCAGTGCTTCTGAGCTAAGGCGGTTGAAGGAACGGGAGCCGGCAGCTTTGTTCTAGATGATGCTTCTAAGATTTTCTTTGATTTGGATCAATGGGCCTCAAATATAATCACGTGATAAAACACTAAAAATTATGTTGCTTTTTAACATGAAATACAAATATTTAAGTTATGTAAGAAACACACACATATCACTTTGTATTGAATCAGATATACTGTGTCCTGTTGTAAGATGAAAATAATATCATTAAAACCAAAGGAATAGGAAACATTTATAGAAGAAAGATAAAACTGAGGAAATCGCATCCATTCACTTATCCTTTTATCTTGATGTTTGACACAGAAGGGACTGCTGGTCGCCACTCTCACATCCAATTTCCCTTCCTCTTTAACAGAACCCCAATTTTTAGCTGGGCACAGAGTCCCTCTGTGAGAAACTACATTTCCCAGCTTCCCTTGTGGCTAAGTCTGGCCACATGACTATTTTCTACCAAAGGTATGAAAGCATAATTCCTAGCTGGAAAGTCCAGAAAGGCTGCTTAAAGGGATTCAGCTCAGCTGGGAGGGTTTCTTTTTATTTTTCCATCTTCTTTTGGCCTGCAATGGAAATGTGATAATGGGAGCTTTAACGGCCCTGAGATGATGGCCTGAGTGATAAAAGCCACTTAATGGAGAAAAACAACATGACAGCCGGCAAGGCCATGTCCAGATGGTCTTTCTACTTCAGGCTTGCCTTTGGGTGCTGGTAGTGCCCTTTTCTCTGTGCAGCAAAACCCAATCCTAACTGATGTATTCGCGATAAAAAAAATCCCACCCCCAGTTCTAATACTGAAGTTTAGAGCTTGAGCACCTAAATACTGTGTAGGATACAAGAGTATAATTTTAATAATAGATTTGGTTGTTATCTGTGTGCTTTCTTAGAAAAACCACAGAGATAATTATTTAAACTAACTTCTATTTTTAGTTTTGAAAGTCTTGCTTTTGTTAAAAAAAAAAAAAAAAGAAAGAAAGAAAAGAAAAATGGCACCAGATCTCATCACTTTCTGGATCTCTCTCTCTCTCGCTAATATCCAATCTAAGTATCTATTTTTGCACATAGTTAGGCAGTGCTTAAGTTCGTAAAGTATACCCTTATAATTCACTCGTATGATTCTCATAATAGACCCACGAAGTAAGCAAGGCAAAAAATAATTAGCTCCGTTTTTACCACTGGATTCTCCCCTTCACTACTGCGTCACTTTGAGGTAGATGAGACTATCATTATGCCTCATGCACATAAAGCAGAATCACGACACGCTCAAACCATCTGACCGAACGCCTTGAAAACAAGTTGGCATTTAATAAGCACTTGCTGGAGGCCTGGATGGGTGACTGGGTGAGTGAGTGGACAAGAACACTGAGGCCCAGGGAGGGGACAGGAGGGAGCAGTGTCATAACACTGGAAACAAACTTAGGGTTTTCTCATGCCTATTCTAATTTATTTCCCATTCGAGTATGCTGTCTCTCCCTGGACATTCAGCCTTCAGGTTGCTGAGCGGCCATTTGAGGACGCTGCCGGGGAAAGGCGGCTCAGGTGGCCCCTGTGGTGGACTTCGGCGGACGCCCCAGCACGACACGGCACATGCCACAAGAGAGTCTGCTTTCCCTGGCAGCTCTCCTGATCTTCGCACATTATTGCTGTGCCAACAGTCATTGCCCTTGACGAGTGACTGTGCTGGCAACATAGGATTCCCTCAAAGTCCCTCGCATGGACAGCCAGCAAGGAGCTCCGTTTCTAGCTTTGCCTGACCCCCTCACACAGCTACAGTATTTGTTTCGCTTGGGAAAGTGTTCCAGGAGGCTTTGCCAGCGGTGGTGGCTGTTATGGTTTAACCTGAAGGCTTAAAGATTTGAACTAGGAGACACAAGAGCCACAGTGGACCCGAACACTCAGAATATCTTCTTTCTTCTTGGAGAACTGAGAAATGATCAAGAGCCAGAAAGTCCTGAAATCATCACTCTGTTCCCACTAAGGTGTGTCTGAAGTGGACGTACATTTGCTGATGACTGAGACAGGAATCTCAGGTGATTTCTCCTAAGTCATCAAAGTAGTCGGATAATAGCTCTAGATTCCAAGTCCTACGTTAGTCGGGGTGCTGGTGAGAAGAAATTCTCAGCCAGCCATTTCCGACCTGTGTGACTGGTGAAATTATTCTTTCTGAACCTCAGTTGTAACATATTTATAATGGAGCTGTTGAAGGTTTAAATGAGATACTATAAAGTGCCCAGCAATTTGGAAGCCTCTCAGTTCCTTTGTTTTCATTCCTTCCTACCTTTAATACTGGGTCCATTTCAGAAACCCTTGCCACATTCTGTGACCAAGAAGAAATGCTGAGAAATCCAATGTAATCTCAACTAAAACCTTCTGGTTTGCTTTAGCATACAGAAGTATAGAAATTTATATAACACGTAAAATTTACAAAAATACAAAGAATATCTGGAAGACCGCTTGGCCTCATTTACTTGACCTCCAGTAATTCTGATTGTTTTGTATACTTTTGGCCCAGATTCTATAAGAAGAATCAGAATGTCCAGTAGAGACATGTTGGTGCCTCCCACGTTCTCACGCTGCTGACCCAGAACTTCCTAACTCTCTTTTTCATCGTTTACTTTTACTTTATTCAGCAAGTAGTTTTGAAGCACCAGCTCTGTGTCAGTCACTAATAGAGCTGCTGAGAATATAGAAATGAACAAAACAGACAAAAGTTTTCTCTGTTTGTGGGGGGAAGATAGACAATAAAACCAATAAACATGGTCTATTGGTGACAGAGAAAAATAAGGTAGGAAAGGGGCTATGGAGTGTTGGCCAGGAGTTAGAAATTAAAACATTATGGTCAAGAAAGGTCGTGTAGAAAGACCTGAAGGACATGGGGAATGAGCCCTACAGAAATCTGGGAGGAAGGTAGGAAGCATGGGAAGTACACGGACCCTGGGAAAGGAAAGTGCCTGGAATGTTCCATGAATAGCTAGAAAGCCAGAGAGAACAAAGGAGAAAACAGTAGAACACAAAGTAAGATGAGTGAAGAGGCAGGTGGGGGCAGATCGTGTCTGGGTGTTATAAAGACTTTGTCTTCTACTCTAAGTGAAATGGAAGCCTTTGCTGGGGTTGAGCAGGGAGGTCACGTGATCTGACTTATGCTTTAATAGGACCATTCTGACTATTGTACTGAGAAATAGACTGAAAATCCATGAGACCAGTGAGGAGATTATTGCAGTAATCCTGTCAGAAAGGAAGCAAATATTTGCTGATGGATTGGATGTGGGGTGTGAGAGACAGAGAAAAAGAACTCCAAGGTTTTTTGGCACAAGAAAGTGAAAGGGCGGTATTGTCATTGACTTATACGCAGGAAACAACAGGAAAAACAGGTGCAGAGAAGACCAGCAGTTTGGTATTAGACGTGCTAAGTCTGAGATGCTTATTAGACATCCACACAGAGCTGTCCTGGAGGTGACTGGATTTCCAGTCAGAGCACAGTGTGGAAATTTGAGCCAGAGTATTAATTTGGGTGTTGACAACCTATACATGATATTTAAAAGAGAGAAGACAAATATGGACGTGTAGAGACAGGCAGGTAGTAAGATCAGTAAATAGAGAATTTAATCCCATGGCTCAGAGAACCCGTTCCTTCAAATCATTTGGATGTGAAGTGCCAAGAAGAAGAAGAGGGAACCACTGAGCCAAGTAGTTTTTAAAATCCTTCAAGTGAAAAAGGTGATCAGCTATGGGAGAACACTGGGTAGACTGGAGTCTTGGGTAGGGCGTGAGGAAGGTCCAGGGACTACAGGTAAAATGTACAAAATAAGACTACTGAGTAAGAGCTTAGAATCCTGACTCACCCACAGAGTGATTCAGAGAGATCTGCCAGATGGGCAGCCTCCAAGATACATTGCTCATACAGCATGGTTTATCTGTTTAGAACTAAAAGAAAATATTAGAGAGGTGCCTGGGTGGCTCAGTTGGTTGGACGTCCAACTCTTGGTTTTGGCTCAGGTTGTGATCTCATGGGTCGTGAGATAGAGCCCCACATGGGGCTCCACACTCGGCGGGAGTCAGCCCGAAGGTTCTCTCCCTCCGCCTCTCCCCCCAACTCATGTGCACACTCCCTCTCTCTAAAATAAATAAATTCAAAAATATTTGAGCCCACTCTTTTACTCAGGATTCTACTTCTTGACATGAATTCTAAGGAAATATATTTGATCACAGACAAAAGTTTTCTCTGTTTGTGGGTTAGACGAGACTATCACAGTGTTAATTATCACCATTATATTTATCACAGTGTTATTTATAAAAATAAAAAATCCTGGAAACAATGTAAGTCCTGAGGAAGTGCAATGTTTAAATAAATTGTCATCTATACTTGTAGAATATAATATTATACAGCCATTAAAAACAATGTTTATAATAATACTTCATAACATGGGAAAGGACTATAGCCTAATGTTACATAAAAATTAACATAAAACAATGTTTCATATGATCCTAATTTTATACATTTGTGAGTGCAGAGGATACAGAATGAAAATAAATACACTCAAATATAGAAACCAGTGGTGATTTCTTCCTGTGCTATATATTTCTGATTTTCCAAATATTCCATCACCAGATATGATTTTTATAATTATATTTTTAAAATTCTTAAATTTTAAGCAAAGATGAAAACAAATTCCCAAGTTGGCCCCAGTCCTCCTTGGGTTGCTCTCTCATTTCAGTTATTTCAGTTATTGACTCCATGAGGCCTCCCAAGTATTTATTACCCTGTTCCTAGAACAAGTGGTCAAACATGAGTCATCAGACAAAAGGCCCAGGATGTTGAATGCTCGCTGAGCTGGTAGACTTGTGACACGGGTGTGATGGGTCCAGGTGGGCTCTCCTCTGGAGCGCTGGTACCTGCCACCAGACTGGGTTTCACCAGGGGGCCCTGTTGTTTCCGGGACACCTCAAACTCGTCCTTTGTGCCAGACTATTGTTCACTTATACTCTGAATTCTTCATAGGAGAGTCATTTCCTGTTGCGATCTCTTCAACTTTTCCTCTTTGACCCAGGACTGACTGAAAATGATCTCTGCTTTATGGGGAATGAATGATTCTTCACAAAAGTGAGCCACGTGGGGATATATTAGTCCGTCACGGAAGAAAGGCGGAATGATCGAGAGCCGCATTCATCCACCTGGCCTGGGAACGAGCAAGAGTCATCACACAGGTGGGGCTGATGCTCTACATCAATGAGCACAGCGTCTTCTGGTTTGGTAAATCCATCCAGGTTTTTCCCTGGGAGTCTGGCTTTAATATTTTTCTGCTTCTTTAAGATTAGGAAACCACCCAGGCCTCCCAGCTCTTGGCAAGCAACGGACTGACTTCACGTTGTTACTCAGCACTTTGTTACTTATTGAAACGCCAGGCTCTGCACAACCGGTTTGTAAAGTCTGAAGATCCTCTGGGCGTGCCCAGAAACATAGCAGCCTCAGGAGGAGAGAACTGAAGAGGACTGAGTGAAAACAAGAGCGAGGCCTTACAGCTCGGAGCCGCTTGCATCAAGCCAATGTCAACAGCCTAGACTTGTAACTGCTGCGAGCCTTTTCCCTCTCTTCTCTGGATTGCAATCCCACCTGCTCGTCTGAGAGCAGCTCCACGGCCACCTTCCCCAGCCTAACTTAATCTGCTCTCTGTGTTTCTGAGAACGCTTCTCTTTATTTACTTTTTTGGTCTTACATACTAGTCTTTCTTGTATCTCACTTGTTTTGGCCTGCCTTATGCATGTATATTTCCCCGCTGGATTATAAGTGCCCCCGGCCATTAGAGTGACCCAGTTTAGTTCCCTCCCTCTTCCTTAGCACAATGCCTTGCCCTTGATTAAATGAAGGTCTGAGAATGCTGAGTCATGCACAGTGCCTGCCCGCCCTGGGTGGACCTCAGTGGCTCCTGGGTTTGTCACGGCTTCAGGCTTCAGCAAAGGCAGTCATCTCCCAGGGTGGCTATGACCCATATGGACCTCAACCTTCATTGGCCGGAGTGTCTATCTTTCAATGATAATGAAATGGCATCCGTTTTAATAGTTCATATACTAACACTGTAAAGGCACTGAAAAGATAGAACGGCCCTGTGTAATGAAAGAAGCACATTCCTGGAATATTAATTTCTTCAAAAGAAAATACACATCTCTAGAGGATTAATTAAACTATTATTGTGGGTAGACAAAATGGGATTTGATGAATTAAAAAGATGGTGTAGATCTACATTATGGTGAAAGAGTTTCTGATGCATTGTGGGGTTTAAAAAATGTAGAAAGTAGTATATTTATTGTGATCTTTTTTTTGGGTAAAAACAAAGAAAAAAAAAAACTTCTAAGTAAAAATATGTGTATACACACCTGGAAAAAATACACACCTTATAAAAATAATTTGGGAAATTATGTCTCCCATAGCTAGCGTCCAGAACAAGAACTGGATTTCCTAATTTCCTAATCGTGGAACATAATTTAAATGAGCCACTCTCAGTAATAACTAGCACCCATCAGACCTAGCATCATCAAACAGAGAAAAAGTTGCCGCTTACCCTGGCTATTTCGGATGGAGCAGCGAACAGAAGTGCACGGCAGAGATGGTAGGACTTCAGAGGGCTCTGACTATGTGGGGTAAAGGGCAAGGAAGGAAGAGTCTGTGTTTGTTCTTGTACTTCTTGATCCACCATTTGTTTTTAAAGCTGCAGTAACCAGACACGCTCGCAGCTGTAAAGACACAGTAATTATTGAAATTACTATAGAATAGACTAGAGTTACTACAGAACGTAAGCCTGTTCTATTGTGAGTCTACAGCTTTCTGTTCCCATTAAAATATTTTTTAAATCTTGGTTTTAAGTTTAAATGTGATCTTTTTAAAAAATAGGAGATATATTCATAAAGGGCAAAACCTAAAGGTACAAGTGGTATTTCTGTAATGAAAATTTTCTCTCCCTCTCCTTGTCCCAGTCACCACTCTGCAGCCCTGCTCGGGGTTACTAGTTTATGGTTTTTGATAATCTGATATTTCTTAGAAAATGCACCATTTAGCTAGTGTTGAATAACTATATAATAAAATATAAAATAACTGTACTTGGGATTATAGGAAATATTTATCTCTTTATAGCTTTCAGTAAAAATTTTTTCCCTTTAAATAAAAAATGTAAAGATAATTTCCAGAATCGTTTTGTCAAACTCTGACAGACCTCCTTCCTGTCTGTAGTGTCCTTGTTTTTTTAATAACATTTAATAACATTTTAATAACCATTTCTCTTCCCCAGGCCACAGTCTGGTCAACAGTATATCTAATACCTGGTGGAGAAAGAAACCCCATCTAAGTCATATTCTGAAACAAAATTTCCCAAATTTCCACTGGGGTTTCTGAGTATCATTTGATGCATGCTAATTAAATCAAAATAACTAATTAATATCTAATACATTTGATCCACTGAAGATGTTTAAAGTAACAGCAATGAAAACAATAATAAGTTCGTAAGAGACATTGACCTTGCTGGGATGGGTAAGAAAAGGTCCTATTTATTTTTTAAATGAGATTTAAAAAAAAATCTTGGTTACTGGAGGTGGGATACAAGGTAAAAGGCCACATTTGAGTTTTATAAGTATGAATTTCAAGCTACTTTTGCTATGCCCAGAGTCAGGTGTTCGTCCAGGCCTGCCCCAGGGGG
>PISX010007633.1:0-87686 GCA_004024625.1 Mellivora capensis | reverse complement strand
GGGGGGGGGGGGGGGGGGGTTGTGGCTGGACTGGAACAGGAGGGGCCCCTGGGACACGGGCAAGGTTCTGAGTGGTGGCTGTAGGGATGTCTACTGAGTAATACGCTACGCTGAATGCTTGTTCCGTTAGGTCTGTGTGTGCTGTTTCACAGGAATAGCTTCAGAATTCAGTTAAAGTGATTGGGGATAAGATAAAATGTCAACAAGAACTGAAATGTAATAAAAAGTTACATTAATAACAGGGCCAGAGAATACTTAGGAATTAACTTTTATGAAATATAGAAGCCCTCGATGAAAAAATTACAAAACTTGATTAAAGAACCTAAGAGAAGACCTATTATGTGGAAAAATACTTCTTTCTTGAATGGAAGGAGAGAATATTGGATTGATGGACAGCAGTGGCTCCTCTCCTAGGCATGTTCACTACAGAAATGTCTGCTCTGAACCACAAACAGGCAGGCAAGGGTACTTCCTACCGCACTGTTTATGATGCTCAAACACTGCCGATGAGGAAGGAAACAGGTAAATACATAAAGGTACGCAGGAGAGGGTGTTGTACATCTGTGATGCTATCAGACTCCACGACATACTGATTGAAAAACAGCAAAGCTATAAAACAACAAATGCTTTAGTATGATCTAAACACGGGACCAAAAGGAAAGAATCTGCACAGAAGGGGGCTTGGGAGATACCTGGGGAACTAAGCAAAAGGGAGAGAAGGAAAGAACTCTTCCTTTCTGATTGCGTGGCTCTGAACTGCTTGAAAATATACTCTGACAAATTAACCCAAACAATAAAACCCAAGAACTTACAAATTTCCAGGTAATATTCATGAGAAAAACAAACACCTCACCAGGCTGTCCACACAGCCCAGCTTTCATACTGAAGGACTCTGGCCGAGGGGCAAATACCACAGCTGAGGCCAGCGTTTGCTCACCTGAGAAAGAGGAACAAAACCAAATTACGGGTTTTGTGAGAATTACAGGCAATGAGTGTATCTGGGAAACAGGAGGTGCTCGATATATGGAACATAATAAACCCATGTTTTGTGAGCAATCTTAAATTTTTAGGTAGCTCATCCATTATCACTGGACATACAATGAAATGTTGATTGAAACAAGCAAGCAAGCAAGCACACACTGAAATGGTTTCAGGCAATTATATCTAAAATACAACTGTACAATATGATCACACGGATCTTACAAGGTATCATTTACGACATCAATCGAACACTTTTATAAACAGCATTTACTGTACAGAGTACTCTGAAGGAAGAAAAACGCGCACAGCCGTCCGTGCTCGTTCACACGGCTCCTCTGGCCTGCAATACTGAGAAGGCGGAATGTGTCTGGCACAAAAAGAGCCCCTAGGAGTCACGAATTAGAAAAACAACACTTTTAAAAAAGATTTTTACTTTTCTGGTAGAAATATAAAAACTGTGGTTTATGGGGAGGAAATTAAACAAAAGAAAAAGTCCAATCAATCGTAGAAGTGGTGGCTTGAACACTTGTGAAGTTCTGTACCTCAAACCAACTTGCTGACAGCAGCGCGTGTTTAAAATCTAAATATAAATAAACGGGCAGCGCCGCCGAAACAGCAGCACAGTACGAGCAACTTACATAGCGCTGCGGCGTTCGCTCTGCAGAAGTGGGACCGCTTCCCGGAAACCCCGCGGGGAACGCGTGCTGGAGAGCTTCACGGGGTGCTGCAACCCACAGAACATCATCTTACCAAATCGGGGCCGTCCGCAACACCACCATTTACATGTACCCAAACTGATTTGTTTAAAAACAAGTGGGTGCAGCGGCAGGAGTACGTAACAGCCATTATGTCGTCTTCCTGAAACCCTTTAGAATAGGGTAGATATTTTCAAATGCTTCATAAATTTCTGCTCTGACTTTAGCACCTATGAAGACAAGTTGGAGAAGAGAGTCGGAAACAGCTTTTCTTAACATGTTAAAGAGGTAAAATTACTTTAAAACTACAAGCACAATTCTCCCATTACCAGTTAGACACAGACATTAAAACATTAATGAGGGAATCTCTTGTCACAAAGCTGTTTTTAAGTATTGTTTTCTTAAAATGGATTTTTTAAGATTGTTAAAAACAGTGCCCTGGACAACTGCAGCTTCCCTCAGCGGTTCACATGTGACCAGTGTCAGTCCCTACATCAGCACGTGACCTGAGCAGCTTGCGACCCAAGCAGTGCAGAAGCAATGACCAAATCTTATTCTCCCATTTGCTGCCTTCAAGCAAACTCTTCTGATCCTTCGCCTGTTGTCTCCAAATGGCATTGCTGATGAATCTCAAAGTTCTACTGGAGGGTTTCCAACTTAAACTGTCATCTAACCGATGTAATGGCCACCTTCCCTGCTCTCCCCACTACGGGTCTTGCTGTGGTCTACTTTCCCTGCTCTCCCTCGCCCTGGTGGGTATGTTTCTCATCAGAGTGTTAGGGTGGAGGAGAACAAAGGGGCAAAGGCATCTGTCTATACCACTTGCTAGCCACCTGCCCCCAACCTGTGAAATTACTTCTCAGCACTGAGAAAATGCTGTTCATGAAATTCTTTCAAACCTTCAGACCCCACTTTCTGTTACAACTCACCTGTTAATACAACTTTTCCAGAAACAAAAATAAGAAGAACAATTCTGGGTTTGATCATTCTGTAGATTAAACCAGGAAATAACTCTGGCTCGTAACTAGGAGGAAAATGGCAAAAAACAGTTTAGAAATTAAAAGCTGTCCATGCTTTAGGGCAAAATGAGGACCGGCACAGGGAAAATACTGACTAAGCCACAAACTCACTGGGAGGTGAGCCCAAAGGAGAGAGAACTTAAGGGCAGTAGGGCGATCTGTCATCAGCACTTGAAGACATATCTCTAATGAGTCCGGATTTTCTGATGTAAGGGAAAATGAGACCTTCAGATTTATGCTCTGCAGTGTCTTACCTTATCAAGGGTCATGAGTGGCATGTCTGATTCGAACCCCAGCCTCATTTTCCCAGTTCAGACAGACTGAACCAGTTATAATCTGAGTGATTAACCTAGTGGGAAATGCAGAACAGGCTTCCCTGAGGAAGGTACGCTTGGTTGGACATCTGAAATGTGAGAAGTTTCCTAGGTGGAAAGTGCAACAAGAGGGTGCCAGGTACAAAACTGACAAAAGCCTTTGTCCAAGAGGGGCAGGGCAAGTCTGAGCGGCGCAGAGAGGCTGGAAAGGTGGACAGTGGCCTTGTAAGTGGCAGGGAAAATAAGAGGAAAGAATATTCATTTCACTCAAGTTTATACTTTGCTGGTAGAGCTCATATAGTGTTCCGCAGAAGAAATTTAAAAACTGGGGATAAAAATTGACAGAAGAGGTTATAGATTTAATGAATGCATTTAAAATGCACTGATTGAGCAACATAAAGTAACAGGGAATCAATTTCATCCCAGTCAAGGAGAATAACAGATGTTAATAAGTGAACTGGGAAGTAGGAGAATGGTGAGAATAATACATTTTCCAAGACATAAGGAAGAAACCTCAACATTAAATACATAATTTGCGCTTACATACTGTTTCGCATGTTTTATCGTGAACAGTGTTTACACAGATCACAAATGAGCTGTTGCTGCAGGAAATACGTCTCAGACTCACCTGCTAAACTGTTGGTGGGTCAGCACGAGGCCTTCTAACCTTATAGGGAACTTCACATCACAGCTCCCCACCATGTTCTGGATCTTGAAGTCCAAGAACTTTGCTGGAAAACCTAACTTCTGTACAACTCTGGCGTATTTCCTTGCTGCTAGTCTGGACTGTTCTTCACTAGGGAAAGGAAAAAGTGAGATAGTCATAGTCAAAGCCACTAAAAATAATACATGAATAACTTATAGAAAGTCCAAACTAGCAAAGCTTATTTTTTTAAAAAGTGAAAAACGGCACCCTTCCCCAGTAAGAGAAAATAACAGAAGACATTAACTATTTTATTATAAAGTGCTCCTATGTCCTTGACAGAAAATTGCAGGCTTACACCAAAGGACTGATATACCCAGGTTTTATAAAAGTAGAGCATCACATCTCCACCACTATCATTAGTATCCCTATATTTTACCCCACAACCCTGAGATGAAAATCAACTTCATTTTGACAGGAAATCCTCATCTCTGATGCGATTTGTCCATGACGAATGCACACACTAATTCTATCCTCTTTTAGGTCAAATCTCTCACTATCCATTCTGATTACTCATCAGTTGGATAAAACTATGGCTTAGCAATGCAGAGCTTACGTAAGAAAAGCAAAATAAAAGCATTAACACCATCGTGAGCAAAAGACCCTCACATGCAGGGGCCACAGGAAGGACAAGAATTCAGCTTACATATAGGCTTATTTTTTTCTCTTGGGGAAAATAAATTTGCAGTTTCCTATTTCACTAAAACTAGACACACACTATTCAGCATGTAGCAACGGGATAAAGAGGGCTGAACAGTGCACATGAAAAGCATGTCTGGGAAAGAAAAACTGCCTAGAATTGATTGATAAACCAGAAGTTTTCGATGCTCCATCCAGGGGGAACAAGTCTCCTAATTGAAGACTTCTGTGAAAGCCAGGGACAGACCCTCGTCTTGCCTTCTGAAAAAACTCAGACCAAGAACCACAACATCCACAATAACAGCCTTCCCTTCATCAAATAAGCAAAAGCATCCACAGTCCCCTCTGCACAACTCCAAGGCATAGGAATTATCTTTTGTTTCAGAAGTTTAGTTTACTTCATTTGTTCAAGCTTTATGAAGCTGATGTATCTACTCCTCCCCCAACCACTGCCTTCTACCAGTTACATGGCGTCTGCTACGTCAAGGCCCGAAGCCTTAACCTTCACAGACAGGATCACTCCGAACAGGTGCAGAGCACAGGCGACAACCCTTGTATGAAAAGGGGACACTCGTTAAGACCTGCACAACCCCACCCTCCTGAGGCAGACGGTCTACAACAAGGGGCAGCAGGGCTCTGTGGCCAACGCACATGGGACTGTCCCGCTGCCAGGACCCAGCCCATCTGGACTCCCTCACACCATCAGCTCTCAGATTTTGTGGGTCCTGACCAATTTTTTCCTCACTTGGGGATGAATCTGTGCTATATATAAAATTTTTCACATACAGGAATCCTTAGTCATAGCTTGGATGTTACATTTTATCAAATATACATAAAATGCAACTGGATAATCATGGTAATATATGACCAGGAGAATAAACTCCTTAACCCTACCTCTTGGCTCCCGTGCACACCATCTTCCCAGAACTGAATATCAGTGCAGTAGTTCGGGGCTCTCTTATTCTCATGATTACAGCAGCAAATCGCTAAAAGGGTCAGAGACAACCATCAATGAGGTCATGCCAAACTGCTGATTTCCTTTAGAAGAACGACGACAAATACACATACAGAGTCACATACAGAGTCCTCGTAAGGTCTGACACGTGTTCCCACACAGGCTTCCCTCACAGCACCATGCAGCACGCATGCTTTTTGCACAAGGAACAGAATGAACGGTGACTACTAAGTAAGGCGAGCCAAGGTCTGTGCATTCTTTCACAGACGTCGCAACAAGGAGCAGCATTTGTGGGGTGCCTGAGTGACGCAGTTAGTAAAGCAACCAGCTCTTAGTTTCAGCTCAGGCAGTGATCTCAGGGGGGTTGTGGGATAGATCCCCAAGTCGGGCTTCGGGCTGGGCGTGGAGCCTGCCTGGGAATTGTTCTCTCCCTCTCGCTCTGCCCCCCCCATTAAAAAAAAGAAATAATATTTGCAAAACGTTTTACTTTATTACATCCTTAATAAATACCAGTGCCTCTTCCTACCTTGTATTTGCTAGCTTCTAGAATTGTAACTTCTCTGTTTTATTAATGATTTTTTTTGGCAGGTAGACTGATAAACCTTCTCTACCTGCAGAGTGGGAGTAAATCAGATTACAAACATACCAATATGTAGTGAAATGACCTTCTGTTTCCAACTGGCTTTTAGAAACAGTATTAAAGTATTAACACTTACAAAATTCCAAATTAAGAAAAAAATCAAAGTTTTTATCTTTAATTTCTACTTTTTTAAGATTTTATTTATTTATTTGACAGAGATCACAAGTAGGCAGAGAGGCAGGCAGAGAGAGAGGGGGAAGCAGGCTCCCCGCTGAGCAGAGAGCCCGATGCAGGGCTCGACCCCAGGACCCTGAGACCATGACCTGAGCTGAAAGCAAAGGTTTTAACCCACTGAGCCACCCAGGCGCCCCTAATTTCTACTTTTTAAGCTTTAACAATGTTTTTATTGCTAACATTGTAACTCAAGGGGAACATATTTCAGCCATGGATTGAATTAATGGCCTCCAATACTAGCTTACATGATAAAAAGCAAAAAATAGCTTTCAGATAACTAAAAATTTTAATATCTGGTAAAGAAAAATTCACTTCTAATCAAGAGGACTCTTCAACAAATTAGACGGCTTTAGCAATTTTAGTTTAAAACTGTGGTCCCCTGGGGCCCCTGGGTGGCTCAATGGGTTAAGCCTCTGCCTTCGGCTCGGGTCATGGTCTCAGGGTCCTGGGATCGAGTCCTGCATCGGGCTCTCTGCTCAGCAGGGAGCCTGCTTCCCCCTCTCTCTCTCTCTGCCTGCTTGTGATCTCTCTCTGCCAAATAAATAAATAAAATCTTTAAAAAAAACTGTGGTTCTCCCTCAGATTTCACTATCATGCAAAAATACTAGCACTATATTCTAGTTTACACAGTCCCAGGAAAAGCCTCATCATTTAGCACTTCTTATATTCCCTCTACTGATTTTTTTGATCAAACAGTATCAATTCACTGAAGACTATAAAACTGTAAAATTACATACTCAAAGTAAATAAAATGATAAAAGATTAATTATTCTAATGCTATACATGATATAGGCTTGCCACGATGGATGAACAGATGTTAGTTCCCAGATATTAGTTACCCTGGGATCTTGGACAAATATTTAAAAAAATTTTAATATTTAGATAATTTCTTAAGGATAAAAACACTGGTCAATAAAGTTTTTATTTGGTATTTACTTCCTTTTTAATATTTGATATAATAACCATTCAATTTCTTGGTGGAAGAACAATGTTGATATACATGTTTACTTTTCCATTTTAAACAATTATAGAAGGAACATATATCGTGCTCTGATGGAGAGACAGCAAGACGTTTCTTGGTCATCTACCTTCTAAGTTTCCTTGCATCTGTAAGCAACAACGCTTGATTGCTTTGGCTAAAAGTAGTAACTAATACAAATGGTAATGACTATACCAGACACAACAGGTAGTAAGTATATATTGGAAATTGTTACAGTTTTTTAATATCACAAATTCAACATTATGTATTTTACTTAATATTTGATATTACATTTCAAAGTGAAAGGTAAAATGGTTTAAATGATGAAAAAAGTTAAACAGTTCTGACTTTTCCTTTTTCTCCTTAGGTTCTTACTCTAAATATTAAAAAAAAAAAAAAAAAAGAACTTCTTCTTCTTAGATTCAAGTATCTTTGTGGTTTCCTAAATGGCCATTAGGTAACCATAAAGGTTTATTCTCATACCATAAAAAGGGGCTCTAAAACAACTAGCCATATTTGATGTTCTCCATATTTTAATTAGCTCAACCAAGCTGACCAAAAAGTCTCAACAGTTCTTAGCCAGTTATGACAGCAATTTATAAATAGGCTACATCTTTCTCACTTGTATATAAAAGGCAAGGTTATACTTTAGAGATTTAGACACTTGTTCCAAGATCGTAACTTAACATTTTTCTCAACCCACAGCTCATCCGACTTAGCTGTCCCCTATCACTGACAAACACACCCCACACTTCCGTACCGCGTTATGAGTGTCCTGTGTAACTGTGAAACAATGCTTGCATCGAAACCCAGCTACTTTACTTCCCTTCCCTTGAAAAAGAAAAGTAAACTATTTTAATAAACTATCAAAACAGATCTAAACCTGACTCATTCTGACTGTTTTGCTCTGGTGATACACCCTAGAATGAGTCATTCAATAATGATTCATTTAACATAATCAAGGTATACTTTATACTGATACAGTTTAAATTCTAAATATTATTATAAAATATAGTTGCAACAGCTCATTCTACTAAAGTAATGTCTTACTAGAGGTTCATGAGTAAATATTAATAGTTAATAAGATCTAGGTTTATGCCATGAGCAAAATAAGAGTTTTCTATCTTCTCTGGATATCTCCAATTAAAACATTAAACATAAATTAGTGACTTATTAGAAAAATCAGACTTTTTTTTTTAATATTTTATTTATATTTGACAGAGGTTACAAGTAGGCAAGAAAGGCAGGCAGAGAGAGAGGAGGAAGCAGGCTCTCCGTGGAGCAGAGAGCCCAACGCGGGGCTCGATCCCAGGACCCTGGGATCATGACCCGAGCCGAAAGCAGAGGCTTTAACCCACCGAGCCACCCAGGTGCCCCAAAAAATCAGACTTCTGAAGGAAATATCAATTGTAAGATTACACCGTACTCTAGGCAAAGAGGCTTCGCTAACTTACCAAACAGCAGCTCTTACTAGGGTTAGCCACCGACAACACAATAATATATAGATTTTCAAGTTGAGGAGGGAGGCAGAAACTTAGTCATTGTATTTCTCTGTTTTATTTAAATATCTCAAAATGGCTTGGTTCCACTCAAAACCACCTTCAAATTTTGATACGTAGGCATGTAGCACATACATGTGCGCACACAAACAAAAAGCCACCAAGAAGCCAAATATGTACATTGATTCAAACTCTACAAAAGTCCTGGTGAGGATACTTAACTTGAGAAGTTCAAAAGGCTACTTCACAAGCCAAGAAAAACTGTTATAGAGGGCAAAACTCTGCACTCTCACTTAGATGTGATCCAGTAGCCAAACCAGAAACCTTAGACATGCTTCATCACAGTGTGTGCGTAGTTCTCCCATCGACTGAAGCTTTCCTTTGTTAAGACGCCAATGCTAACAACAGTCCACACTTCCAGAAAGTTTTACTTTCTTCAGCCTAAAGTCTCAGCCCGAATGACAAGGTGAGTTACACCTCAAAACCCCCACAAGTTCTCACCGTAGGACGCTGTTCCTGAAAGACCTAGGAAAACTGGCCTGGCCCCCACTAACGGTCCACTAATTTCCTCTATGTTGGTCTTGTCAAGCACAGGTCTCCTCTGCTACTGGAAAGTGGAGTATTCCTGTGAAACCTTTTGTAAGCTGAAATGGAGTAAAAATTTCTTAAAAATTACCATTTCGTAAGAACAAAAATCCTCCTCAGACGTCTTTCTGTTAGCAAAAACAGGTACTAAGGTTCATCTTCCATAAAAGCAAAGTGACTTAATGCAAACTTCTGGATAGCACGGGAAACCCTACTGGTCAAACCAATGTCATATACAGAGTCATGTACCCGCTTATGGGTTAGCTACACTTCCAGAGGAAACATCACTGCACACATCTCCACAGGACATACAGGAGACACGAAAGAGACATCGCAGGAAGTCGGCTTCAAACTGCCCAGATGAAAGCGTTTCAGGCTCTGCTCCCTGAAATACTATTCTCAAGCATCAGGATTAGAAGCATGGATACCTGCCCCAGTTTGCACGTACTCAGAATCCAAATGGCTGTGGGTTCTGCCTGAACACTAACCCCAAATCTACTAAAAGGACTCCAGAATGTGATGACTCCCAAAAATACAGCTTCCTCCCAAGACTTCTCTGAATCAAGGACAGCACAACAGACTTTGTATATTTACTGCCTTTTCTTTCTCTCACTTCTTCCCCTTGGTTTTCATCATTCTGTGCTGTTTCCAAAACATGGTATGAGAACATGATTTCACTTTGTGTATGAGATTTCCACCCTGACTGCGGAGTTCCTGAACTAAGACAGGGGAGTTCCTGGATTGTGGCTCAAAACAACAAATGAAACCCCTCCCCCAACAATCACAAAGTCACGGGCGAACACAGAGCCAGCCGGTGACACTGTCCTCAACTACTGACTAGCCAGCCAAGTAGTACTGGTACAACTGCTAGTAAGTGGGTGAGTACTGGGGGTGGGCAGGGGGACGCAGGACAGAAAGTCCATCACTTGAGACAGAAAGACTTCATTCCTAAAACTGACCCAACTGATTCTTGGGAGTTAATTCTTCCGTTAGGCATCAGAAAACTAAAACAAAACCAAACCAAACCTGGATATATGAAGTGAATTCCATTTATTTCTTATGATACTTAAGATGCTTCTTACTCTTTGCTACTCTTCCACTGTCAAGTATCCAGGTGCTAAAATGCTTCCACTTGGCCACTCTTTTCAAGGTAACATTCAAATAATGCCACATGAGACAGAGTAAAACCCTCACAGGCAGCCCAGACTGGGAATTTAACCAAAGCGGGAACACGGGAGACATCAGCAGAGGAAACGGTGCTAACCTGGCAAAAATGAGAGGCACAAACCAGATACTGACAGCCAGTCACATACAATTCAGTTAGATTCTCGAGTTTTTCTTATATAAAACCTTATTCTTTGTTTGACAAAATAAACTTAATATCAGCTCCCCATGTAAGAAAGTAAACAGCATGCTAATAACTTTAGGGGAACTGTCTTCTGCAGGGCCCTGTCCCGGAAGCCTTCAATCTGATCATCTTCTACATTCAAACACCTCACCTGTCTGCTCTGGTCCTCAAAGAATGTCCACTTGTCTATGAATGCAAATATGTACTATTTTTTTTTAAAAATAGCTTATCTACTAATGCAGAGTCTTACCATGTACTCAGGCTGCTATCTTAACAACAAAAATCTTATAGGTATATTATCCCACAGTCTTTTTACTATAAAAAGCTTAAAAGTTATACAAACTTAGAAAAACATAATAAACTCCCTTTTACTTACCATCCAATTCTGAAAATTATTAACTTCTGGCCGACCCTGTTTCATCCAAATGCCCTTCCCCAATTCTCCAACTGGATTATTTTGAAGTAGATTCCAGAAAGCCTATCATTCCATTCTACACAAATTTCAAAACATAAATGCAATCACACTACATATTTTGTTCTTTAATGTCACAGGATCCCCATCATAACAGGTAAGTAAATTTTAGTAGTTTTTAACATGTAGACTGCTATTACTCTAGGGTCTCTCACATGGTGGCTCTTCAATAAAAAAATTTTAAAAATATGCATTTTGCTATAATTCCTCATTTTGTTGGTACCAACAAACGTAAGCATGACACAAACATTTTGGTCTAGGGACCTTTAACAGTAAATTCCTGTATTGTTATAGTTTAATATACATTAAAATCGCTCTGACCTTGGGATTATATTCAGCATTTCGGGCACGAAGCGCAATGGTCTTTAGGTCAAGCTTACAGCCAAGATTCACGGTGGATACAATATTTCTGCAAGAAATTTAATAAGAACACATGATCATTTAACTTTTACAGGTTGAGATGTTAGATAATTATCTAGAAATCTGATTCTTTTACTAGAACAAATTTAATTAAATGTATTTCTTTAAATTGTTGACATTTATGGTTTACCACACACCATGGTCAGCATCTTACATAGTTACCCACTTAATACTTACAATGCACTATGAAGTAGTAAGTATTAATATTCACATTTTCAGAGGAAGACGGAGAGGCTTAAATGGGGCAGTTACCTTGCGCCAGAAAAGTCAGGATTTGCGCTCATCTATCCCTACAGCCATGCCTTAGCCTTCTGAATGAAGCCCTGATAAGCCCTGTGAATGAAACTAATTGCCCCTAAACCATCATGCGTGGGCGAGGAGCATCACCATCCTGTCAATACTGATTCCAGATGGCAAATACATCTCCATTTGTTTCTAGCTCATTGCTGCTTTTGAGTCTTCTCCTGTCCTGCCAAAATGCAATACTCTGAAAACCTGATGGCTCACAATTTGGTTGGATAAGAGGACAGCTGGGTACCTTAATACACAATGGTTAAGAGCAATTAGAATGATCAATCCAATGAATGTTTTCATTTCTACATCATCTGTTTCCTTCCAATCAACTTCATATACATACATATACATACACCTACCTTTGGCATTTCTCTCCTTACAAACAATCAAGTAGGTAGTGGGGTATCTACCACAAATTAAGTCATACAATTGCTACATGTATTCTTATTTTTTCTTTCTTTTAACCAACAGCAGTGCCTAAGGGTCAAACTTCTCCATATCCCCAACACTTGCTGTATTGTTTTTGACAGTAGCCATCTAATGGGTATGAGGTGGTATCTCACTGCGGTTTTGATTTGCATTTACATAAACAATGTTTAGCGACCTCGAGCACCCTTTCATGTGCTTATTGGCCATTCACGAATTTTCTTTGGAGAAATGTCTATTCCAGTCCATTTTGAAATCAGGCTCTTTTTTTGTTGTTGGGTTTTTAGTTCTCTAAATCTCTGGATAATAATCATTTATCAGATATACAATTTGCAAGCATTTTCTCCCACCTTGTGGTTTGCATTTTTACTCTGTGAACAGCGTCTTTTGATATAAAAATGTTCAAAATTTTCATGCAGTCCAATTTATCTATTTTTTTTCTGTTGTTATCTGTGCCTTTGGAGTCACATCCAAGAAAATACTGCCAAATCCAATGTCATGAAGCCTTTGTCCTACGTTTTCTTCAGAGTTTTATTGTTCTGAGTCTTACACTGAAGTCTTTGATCTACTTTTAGTTTGTTCGTTTTTTATATCTGAAATCCTGTCATCTTGATTCATGGTGCTTTTAGTGCTGCCTCCGCCTAAAGGCAGGCTTTTCGTCCTGTGGGCTGACAGAGGACAGTGGAGCAGCTGACACACAAAGCTACTATTTATGGTGGCTGAAGACAGTGGTGATTTTGTAGCATCCCAGGTACTTCACGTCCATGAAGTAGGCGCTGGGGCGCTTCTCCTTGTACTTCCTCTTCTCCTCTTCTGGGGTCGTGTAAAGGAGGTCCTTCATGACAGGCATGTTCTTAGGGGGAGGTTGCCGCCAGAAAGGCCATTTTGAGTTCGTTTTTGAATGTGGTGTTAGTCAAGGGCCCAACTTCATTCTTTTGCATGTGGATATCCTGTTGTCCCAGCATCATTTATTACAAAGACCATCTTCTCTATTGAACAGTCTTGGCACCCTTGACAAAAATCATTTGACCATATATGCAAGGGTTATTTCTGGGTTCTCTGTTCTACTGCATTGGTCTATATGTCTGTGTCTATGCCAATACCATGCTGTTTGGATCACTGTAACTTTGTAGTAAGTTCTGAAATCAGGAAGTGTCAGTGTTCCAGGCTGTTCTTCTTTTTCAGCATTGTTTTGGTTATTCAGGGTCCCTTGGGATTCCATATGAATGTCAGCCTGAGTTTTTCTATTTCTGCAAAAAATATCATTGGGATTTTGATAGGGATAGCACTGAATACATAGATTATTTGGGGTAATATTACGCTTTTGACAATATAAAATCTTCCAGTCTGTGAACATGAGATGTCTTCCCACTTATTCAGGTCTTCTTTAATTCAGCAATGTTTTGTAGTTCTCATCATAGGTCTTTCACATCCTTGGTTAATCTAATCCCTGAGTATTTTCTTCTTTTTGATCATGTTGTTCATGAAATTGCTTAATTTCCTTTTTATATTATTCACTGTGTACAGAAATGCAACTGACTTCTGAGTGTTAATTTTGTATCTTGCCACTTTTCTCAATAAACTCATTTATTCTATCAAATACTTTTTTGTGGAATCTTTATGATTTTCTATGTGTAAGATCATAACATCTGCGAAGAGATAACTTTACTCCTTCCTTTCTACTCTACTGTGTAGGGTATAGAGATTATTTAATGCCTTGCATTTCTTAGGATTGCTCCGACTAGAACTTCTAGTAATCTGCTGAATGTAAGTGCCTTACTCCTGATCTTACAAGAAAAGCATTAAGTCTTTCAACATTGAGTATTAGGCTTGCTGTGACTTTTTACATATGGATTTTACTAAGTTAAGATAGTTTCCACTTTTCCTATTTTGCTGACTGTTCTTACCATGAAAGGATGCTGAATTTTGTCCATTCTTTTTCTGCATCAACTGAGACGATCACTTTTCTTCATTTCACTGTTCTGGCGTATTACACTGGTTGATTTTTGTATGCTGACCCACCCTTGCATTCTAAGAATAAAAATCCCACTTGCTCATGGTGTATAATACGCTGCTTAATAATGTTTCCTAGCATTTTGTTGAGGACGTCTCCATCAGTGATCATGGACATACTGGTCTGTAGATTTTTTTTTACAGTGTCTTTGGCTTTGGTGTCAGCACACTGCTGGAGTCACTGAATGAGTTAGGAAGCATTCCCTCCTCAATTTTTTTGGAAAAGTTTGAGAAGGATTGGTGTTAGTTCTTCTTTAAATGTCTGCAAGAATTCCCCAAAGCCATGTGGTTGAGGGCTTTTCTCCTGCTTTACCATCCCCCCAGAATCCTCTCCTTTCTTTTATTTCCTAAGTGTATTTATTTAAATAATCTCTATACCCTACACGGGCTCAAACTCACAACCCTGAGATCAAGAGTCACTTGTTCTTCCAACTGAGCCAGCCAGGCTACATTCATTAATTACTTACCCCAATTCTTCATAAGCCTCTAAGATTGAGAGGCCACTGAATTCCCACCCAGAAGGGCTCTCAGTTGATATGGAAACTCAGTAATGTGGCTGACTAGATGCTCTGTAGAGTATCAGAAAGTTTAAGGTGCCGGCAAGAAACAAATACCCCCATCACAACTAGCTATAATTTGCTTTAAACAAGAGGTGCAAACTTAAATGCCCACAAGACCCAACAAGCATGCAAGACAACAGGGAGTGGTGCTGACAAAGGTGAATCACAAGTGATTCTCTCTCTAAATCAGTAGAATGCAAAGTGTCTTGATGTTTAAAACTACGTCAGGTCAAACACCGAAGCAAGATTTGGGTAACAGGATCCGTAAGTAAATATTACTTAGCTCTAAAAGTGACCAGAGATGGCTTACAAGAAAACCAGATGATGTAGTTATTGCAAATGACCCTTCAATTCGGCAATAAGTTTCCCAAAAGCAAAAGCTATATACTTCTCACTGACAGACACATGAGAATATTTGTATGTTTTTCCTAATTTTTTTTCCTACTCGCACCTACCCCACACCCAATTCGGTTACATAGAGAAGCCATCTCATTTAGGTGGAAAAGTCCTTTCAGGACGAGAACAGACATCCTCAGCTCGTGGAAAGGACACGGCTCTCCAAAGAGTCGCATGCAGCCCTCATTAACAACTGATGAAGACAACAAGGATCACCATGAACTAACAAAAACTAAGTAACTCGTCTTCCCTTCCCAGAAACTGAAAACTTGACAAGGGAAGGACACTACACAAGGCTTGATTTACCAGATCAGCTGCAGGGAAATGTCTGTGACAATTGGGTAGCTTGTGTTTCTGTATTTGGCCCAAAATTATAAACACGAGCTACCAAATGTCTGAAGATCTTATTCGAGTCTCTTACTGAAGGGACTGACTCACTATGGCAGCTCAGCATCCCTTTCCCATGTGAGAGAGCCAAATGTGAGCATGATTACCACTGGCACTACATCCTTCACAAATCAGTCCACCTGAAAACAAGAACAGCAGCACCCAGTCAAGGGAACCTTCTAGGGTAAGGGAGAAGACACAACAGAAAGTACTCACTGCAGCTGCGGCACGATCCCCGAGCTCTCAGAGGCCGGTGTGGCAGGGGTAATGGGGGTCATGGGGGTCATGGGGGAGGGATACAGTGGCGTGGTGCCCGGCAAGGGTGCAGTGGTAAGAGTCTGTGAGTGGAAGAGCTGTGGTGTCTGACCCGAGGCCCCCTGGGCGGCCTGCTGGGAGGTGGACGGCTGAACTGCCGCCACTGCCTGCTGCTGGGCCTGCTGCTGGGCCTGCTGCTGGGCCTGCTGCTGCTGCTGGGCCTGCTGCTGGGCCTGCTGCTGCTGCTGCTGCTGCTGTCTTTGCTGCTCCTCCAAGAGGGAAAGGCTGTTGGTGTTCTGGATAGGCTGTGGAGTCAGTCCTGTGCCATAAGGCATCATCGGACTGAAGATAGGGATTCCAGGAGTCATGGCACCCTGTGGAAAGTCAGGAGAACAGTACAGTCAGGCCAGCTGGGACTGGGTGTTTCTGGCACTTGTGCAGTAGAGGAGGAGGAAGGGAGATGTACGAGGACAGATGCCTTCGAGTATCAATGGGGTTATGATGCCTTAGTAAAAAGGCATTTGCTGTTCTTATACATATCACTTTCCTCTTCACCATAATGCAGTAGGTAAAAGCTTAGTATTTGGGATTATACCCAGGTGTGAAATCCAACCCTGCAACTTACTACATGTGAAAACTTGAGGAAGTTGCTTAGTCCTTCAGGCATATCCACAGAATAATAATGTTCTAATACCGTTAGAGAGAATAAAGGAAACAACTAGAGTGACTCCCCATCTGGGTTTAAACTGTTACCCTAGTATGCTGCCTGGCTAGTTGCCCGTTCACTTTCAAGGGATCCGCCCAAGTTTGGATGATTATTATATGCTTACCCTAGATATGCCTCTTAACTCATTCAACACAATGACAGACACAAAGAAAACACTGAACTGTTAACAACAATAATGACAATTATCAGAATACTCTTCAAAAAGGTGGGTCATTTGCTCTCCAAAAAGTTTAAATCAAGAAAATCCAATGCATCTATCAGAACAATATCAATTTATTTTTTCAAATGCTTAACTTTTGCAGACACTGTTACATTTATTAACTCTGGGAAAGGGGAAAAATAGATGCTGTTCTTCCCACATTAAGGAAAAGAAAACTGATGCCAGAAAACAAAGCTAAATAAATGACTTTCCTGAGACCACAGATCTCCCTAGTGGAGAAGCCACGATCACAGCTATGTTCTCCTGAGATCCAGTCCAATGCACTAACCCGACACCGAAATCCATGGAGCCCATGGGGCCTGCAGAGCTTGTGGTGACTTTATGGACCTCTTAAAACTATACCCAATACTTCGGCTTGAAGGAATCCAGTTTTCATTAGATTCTCAAATGGGTGCAAGATCCAAAAGACAGCCTAACCCTTTCCCACTTCTACCACTTTATCTGGCAGAAAACATAAACCAAAACTGTCTAAGATATTTACATTAAACTGTTTAATCAACATAGTGGAAGGACGAATGTGAGAGAAGGATAAACCGTATACTGCAGCCCTAATACACAGACATTATTCTGCTGCATCCAACACTGAGGTCTAGAAAATACTGGCAAGAAAATATTCAGGTTACATTACTTTGAGAAGACTAAGGTTTTTTAAAGATCTGCCTCTTTACATCACACATACAAATGAACACAGAATGGACCACAGACATACATGTAAATGGACTTCAGAAAAAAAAGTAATAGCTTCTACTCTCTGAAAGACATCACTAAGAAAATTAACAAGTAAGCCACACCACAGACTGAGGGAAAACATCTACAATACCTACCCCTGAGAAAGAACCCATCCATACCCACAATACAGGAAGAGCAATTACACTTCAATAAAAGTTAGACAAACAATCCAGTAAACGGGCAAAAATGAAGACATTCTACAAATGAAGGCATGTAATGGGCCAATAAGCACTTGATAAGATGCTCAAGATTGTTAGCCATCGGGAAAATGCAAACTGAAATCACCAAGAAATACTACCAAGCAACCACCAGAATGGCGAAAAGTTAAGGCCTCAGGTGTCAGTGAGAATGTGGACCGACCAGAACTCTCACACGCTGCTGGTGGAACTAGAACATGGTCTGACACTTTCTTGTAAAGTGAAACATACACTTACCACATGACCTAGCAATCCCACTGCTAAGTGTTTACCCAAGAGAGACAGAAGCAGTATACACAAAGCCTGTTCACAAATGTTTACAGCAACTTTATTCATAAAAGCCTGACCTAGAAGCCCCCCGAATGTCAGCAACTGGAGAACAGATACACAAAAGGTGGTACATCCACACAACCGAGTACTACTTGGCAATAAAAAGGAATCTGCAGACATACGGACATTATATTGGGCAAAGAAAACAGACACACACACACACAAAAGTGCATCCTCGTATGATTCCATTTGCATGAAATTCTAGGCAAAACTCTCTTTAGCTGTGGATCAGCAGATCAGATGTGTATTTTGTATACACAATTATCAAAACACTTAAAATAGGTGTTTTCATTTTATGAAAATCATATCTAAGGTTAATTTTTTATTCAAAAATCTTTTATTTAAATTCTGAGAATTAACATATACTGTATTATTAGTTCTGGAGGCAGAGTTTAGTGGTTCATCAGTTGCATACAACACACACTGCTCATTACATCACATGCCCTCCTTAATACCCCCACCCACCTCCGCTCTAGCAACCCTGTGTTTCCTAGAGTTAAGAATCTCTTGGCTTGTCTCCCTCTGATTTCATCTTATTTTTCCCTCCCTTCCCCTATGATCCTCTGTTTTGTTTCCTAAATTCTACATATGAGTGAGATCATATGGTAACTGTCTTTCTCTGACTTATAGACTATTTTTTTTTAGATTTTTTTTTTTATTTATTAGAAAGAGAGCACAAGTAGGAGGGGTAGAGGAAGAGGGAACGCAGATCCCAAGCAGACACCACACCAAGCCCAGAGTCCAATATCGGGCTTCATCCCACAACCCAGGAGATCATGACCTGAGCAGAAACCAAGAGTCAGACACACAACCAACTGAGCCACCCAGGTGCCCACAAATAACGTATCTACTTTTTATTTTTAAAAGATTTTATTTATTTATTTGACAGAGATCACAAGCAGGCAGAGAGGCAGACAGAGAGAGAGGGGGAAGCAGGCTCCCCGCTGAGCAGAGAGCCCGATGTGGGGCTCGATCCCAGGACCCTGAGATCATGACCCGAGCTGAAGTCAGAGGCCTTAACCCACTGAGCCACCCAGGCGCCCCCGTATCTACTTTTTAAAAAAATGTAGCCTTTTGGGACACCTGGGTGTGAGTTCAGTCAGTTAAGCAGCCACCTCTTGGTTTCGGCTCAGGTTATGATCTCAGGGTCATGGGATCGAGCCCAGCACAGGGCTCTGCGCTCAGTGCAGAGTCTGCTGGAGATTCTCTTTCTCGCCCTCCCCATACCTCTCTCTCTCAAATAAATAAATAAAATCTTAAAAAAAAAAAGTAGATATGTTATTTGGAAACTTAAGCATAAAAGAGAAAGATAAAACCAGAAAATAACCTGGTGAGAGTTACTTTCAAAATCAAAGACCCAATAATCAACATTTCATAAATGTTTACGGAAAGATTAAGATTTAAAGACAGATACAAAATTAAATACTGTCATGCCTACTCAAAGCCTAATGGAACGTCTCAACAAAATAAGAGAAACATAAAACCATATAAATCCATTTTCAACAATAAGTGGTTAAATTCCTTCCTTCCTTTTTACACCGGCTCTAACAATGCAGATTCTACCCCATCTACACCCTCCCTCCGGCTGTATTACCTGAGGGGAGGCCAGGCCCTGAGCATAAGGCGGCAGGCTGTTGTTCTGATCCATGATGTTCACCTTCTTCTGGGTAAATCAGATACCTTTGGACTGGAACTCGCCTTGGCATTCAGTCTTTTCTAGAGCATCCCCAGTACAAGCTTCTTAGAAACTTCCTCAGCTGTTGGCATTATCTTCATGCACATCAAGAAACAGTAATCTGCTCTGAAAAAAGGTCAAAGTTTAGTGTAAGAATACAGGCAAGCTGTACAGTCTTATAAACCCGTTTCACAATTACACAAAAACTAGAAAAAAACAATGAAGCTAGTTTGGAATATTTTTTCATTTTTCACCTTATAATGCTGAAATGTTATTCTTTCTATGTTTATTGTGACAGTATGTAGAACTATCAATAGAACAAAAATTGTTTTATTACATGTTTAAATACTTATGACTGTTCAAAATTAAGGTGTCATAATCAATGTTAAAAATCTTTGGGGAAAAGATACCCAGAGAAAACAAATTCCTAAGCAAACTGTCATATCTGAGTAGAAATATTTACTGAGCACTCTATCAGTGCTATTAGACGTTTTATATTCTCCACAAGGTCTTGGGTGTTAAGTTCAATAAACACTGAATTGGATCCAATACATTTTGACGGTTTATTGATCTACTAATTTAATAGAACACTGTAAGAGAGGCTGTACAGACCCAAAAAGAAATACAACATGTGTTTATACACGTAATAACTTGAGCTCTTCAAAACCCATAAATACAAACTGTGCTCTATCTAGTTTTCCTTAACTCATCATCTCTTTATTGGCTACACATTTTCTATACCTTTTAGACAAAAGAACCAAGCGACTACTGAAAGACCTTTTGTTGAGTTTAGTTCAGACGGATCCTTTACTTGCTATGAGAACTGACAGCCTCAAACAGAACTGGCTGATGAAACACATCACCAGCACCACCCAGGGGCGCCTGGTGGCTCCATGGGTTAAGCCTCTGCCTTCAGCTCAGGTCATGATCTCAGGGTCCTGGGAGGGAGCCCCGCATCGGGCTCTCTGCTCAGCCGAGGGCCTGCTTCCCCCCACCCCTCTGCCTATGTGTGATCTCTCTGTGTCAATAAATAAAAAAAATTTTTTTAAAGCAGCATCTAGTTATCACATAGTAAGCACAGGATAAATGTTAGCTATTATTATTTCAGTTTAAACATTATTATCTAATAAGATATTGGCACATATAAAACTTGCTGGTCTCAAAGTTAGGGTTAGGGTTAGGGTTAGCATGTATTGGTACAACGCGAGCACTCAGCTATCTCCTGGATGAATGAGAGAATCAGACAAAGGCCCCAAAGACTATATATCCTACATACCCATCACTGAAAAAGACAAAAAAAAAAAAAAAAGAGAGAGAGAGAGAGAGAGAACGAGAGAAGAAAAAAGGGAACACCGACTTCAGAAAATGTCAGATATAAGAAAAGTGTGTTTTTAAAACTGTTCTCCCACAACAGAAGCGCCACAAGTAAGACCGTTCGGCGCTCAGGTGGGGGCAGGCAAAGACCCGCGGCCCGACGGGCATTCCCGCGGCAGAGGGTCCCTCCGCTAAGCTCGCGCGGCTCGGAGCGCAGCGTCCGCCCGCAGACAGAACCCGCCCGGTGCTCCGAAGCTTTCACAAAGCTCGGACCGCGCCACTGCGTCCGGCGGGCCGCTGAGCAGGAACTCACACCTCGGAGTCTCAGGCCCAAGATCCATCGCATAACGACGGGACTCAGAGCGCGCGGCCCGCGAGACCCACGCTCGGGACCGCACAGCGGCGTCGGCGCGGCGCCCGCGCTCCGAGCGCGACTCCCTGTCACAGCGGCAAGAGCGGTGCCAAGGCTCGACGTGCGCGGCCGCGGGCGGGCCGGTCTGACGCTCGGTGAAGGCGGTCCCCGCTACGGCCGAGACCCGAGACCAGACGCCGTGGCCCCAGGCCCGGCTCGGCCTCGCGACCCTCCACGCGGGGAACCCGCGCCGCTGGGCTGGGGCGCGGCGTCCGGGCTGCCGGGAGCCCCGCAGCGCCCACCCGTCCCTCAAACACGCGGCCGCGAGCGGGACGCGCTCCTATCCCGGAGGCTGACGCCGCGGACAGTCACCGGCGGGGAAGCCTCGAGCCTCGCGGCGTCGGCGCACCTCGGCCAGGCGCTCTTCCGCGCCGGGCGCCCGGCGACACGTCGGGAGTCGGGAACCGCGCCGCCGGGGGCCCGCACCGCTAGGCCCGCTAAGGCCCGGGCTGCTGCCTCCCCGCAGGCTCCACGGCGCCCCTGCGCGCGGCCGGGCCGGCGGGCTCGGGCCGGGCTGCACCTGCCCTCCGGCTCGACGGGACGCCTCCGGCCGCAGGCTGTGCGGCGCCGCTCGGCCCGGGCCTCCCGCAGCCCGGCGCTCCAACAGCGGACGCCGCCTCCGGGGCACGGCCGCTGCGGGCCCCGGGGCAGCAGGCCGGGCTGGGCGGGCGGGCGGCCGGTAGAGGCCGGAGGAACGTCCCCCTCCCCCCGCGGCCTGCGCGCCCAGCGTCTGCCCCGCCCCCGCCCCGGGGCCCCGCTGCACGGTGGCCTCTGCGCGAGTCCTCCGGGCAGAGGAGAAGCTAACGCGGCTGTTACCTGAGTCCCCGCTGAGACCACCGCAGGCCCGCGGAAGCGAAGCGGAGCCGCGGGCGGCCCAGGCGCCCGCCACGGCGACCCTTCCCGACCCTGGCGAGCTTCTGGCGCGCGCTGATGATGTCACTTCCGCCAGCTCCAGCCTCGGCCTCCGCCGGCGGCTCACACTGGGGCGGCGGCCATGGGCAGTGCGGGCGCCGGGGCACTTCCGCCGCGGCCAGGGTCCTCGGCGGAAAGGGAAGGAGCGGCGGGCGGGGCCCTCCGCAGTTCCGGGCCGAGGCCGCCCCGGCGGGCCGTCCGCGGGTTGGCGCTCGCTGCGGCGAGGCGAGGTCGCGGTTCTCCAACGCGGACCTCAGAAGCCGTGCAGCGGCGTCGCTCGCTGGCCCAGTCGGTGGAGCGGAAGACCAGGGGCCGCCCGCCAAGTGCGCGGCGCGGCCCGGCCAGGGCCGGGGAGGGGCCCGAAGCCGCCGGGTGTGCGGCCGCCGTCCCGCGCGCTCTCTCCACACTTGCCGCAGCACAGAGGCGCTTTGACTGCGCAGGAGTTCCGGCTTTCTGGGAAGAAGGCGGGCCCTGTCCGAAGGCCCGCTCCAGCGTCAGGCTGGCTCGGGGATTTTCAAGGGAGTTCAGGGCGGTTGGTCCGTAACCGGAGGGCAGTGGCCCCTCGCTTCTCTTGACCAGGCGCACGCAGAACGACGATGCCGGCCACCCACGTTGTCGCCGTGTCAGAAGCTGTACAAGGGGGAATGGTTCCGCAGTGCCTGCTTGGTGGAGGGGGGCGTCGGGGTGGCTCCGTCTTCCACTGGGGTTGCGATCCCAGGGCCCTGGGACGAGGGGGGCACCAGCTCCCTGCTCCGTGGGGAGTCTGCTTCCCCTCTGTCCTGACCCCTGCTGGTGCTCTCTTGCTCTCACTCTCAAATAAATACATACTATCTTAAAAGAAAGGATGCGTGGTGCACAGATAGAGATTACTCACAGGGGCTAAGGGGGCTTGCTAGAGCTCAAAGGGTACTAGTGTGGCTGGACTGGCAGGGGAGCCTTCAATTCCCCACTTTCAATTTCTTCATTCCATATCTGGGGTTAAAGGTGAAGGTCTTCTTCGGGAGCTACTTCCTCCTAATTGGGGACCACATAGGGATCTTGGAGTAAAGACTTTTACTGAGTGGGGGGTGGGGTCTTGTTTCTGGCATTTCTACTGAGGGAGACTCTGAGGGCATCTCCAAGCCAGTATGAACACAGAGAGCTCCTGCTTGACAGTTGCAAAAATTCAAACAACCAAAGACAAGGAGAACAAGAAATACAGCAATGCTTAATAGGGTATATTTCCATTTAGGGGGAGTTAAATTTAGCGATGTGTTTAACTCTTTCCTGACGTCAGCTACATTTTTTGAGTAATTCAGGACATATGCACAAATACTCTTTTTTTTTTAAGATTTTATTTATTTGACAGACAGAGATCACAAGTAGGCAGAGAGGCAGGCAGGGAGAGAGGGAGGAAGCAGGTTCCCCGCTGAGCAGAGAGCCTGATGCAGAACTCGATCCCAGGACCCTGAGATCATGACCTGAGCCGAAGGCAGTGGCTTAACCCACTGAGCCACCCAGGCACCTTGCACAAATACTCTTAATGCAAGCACAGGTCCTCCTTGAGTGGCAGTCAGTTTCAGTAAGAACCATTTGGTTTTAGAGAGCCACCTTCTGAATTTGTGAGTGACAGGTTTGCCAAATGGCACTGTATGCTTGGCTAAAGCCTCTACTTGGAATTTTAATTCACTAGAGACAGCTCCTGGGACAGACAGAGCGAAGGGGATAAAGTAATCCAGAAGCCTTCTTTGCTGGAAGTCTAGCCTTAACAATGCCTTAATTAGGAGGAATCGATGGCAAGTGGGAGGTGACTTGTTCCAGGAAATAAGGGTATCCCCAGGTGCATCATCCAGTCCTATCATAAGGAAAGTTAGGCCATGTCTCCACAAGTCCATAGTTAACCCCATGGAATGGGGTATGCTCCAGCTTTGAAGGAGCAGTTTTGACATCCCAACCACAGAGAACTAACTGGTCAAGGTGATAGTTGAGTTATACAATTGTTGGGGAATCCATCCCATTGTCCCGCTGTTCAAGGAATCATATGCCATGTGGTCTTGTTATTATCCCCACAGAGAAACAAGCATGAGGACTGTCTGTACGTCAACTTCTGTGACAATTTCTCTGAAATTTAACTCAAACTGTCTAGCACAGGCAAACACTCAAAAGATAATCAGGACTAGAACTTAACATCCACAAAGGTGTGTTACTGAAACATACATAATTTTTCTTCCTAAAGTCGCCCTCATTTCTAAAGATAGCCAAATTGAGACTAAATCATTTGAAAAATAAGTCCAATTTTAACAACCTTGGCCTAATTATTTACATAAGTTCAGCAAGAATAGTGATTGTATAAGTTCTTTAAAACTTGCTTTGCTAGAACTTTTCATAAGGATTCTCTAGATTGAATTTTAATTTTTGTTTTTTTAAGATTTTTATTTATTTGACAGAGCACAGAGGGAGAGTGACGGAGAAGCAGACTCCCTGATGAGCAGGGAGCCAGATGTGGGGCTCGATCCCAGGATCCTGAGATCATGACCTGAGCCAAAGGCAGAAGCTTAACTGAGTGAGCCACCCAAGCCCCCCAGATTGAACTTTAATAGTGTCTTGAGGCCAGAAGCCAAACCAAATACTTGTGTCAGATTTGCCTGTAATACCTGTAGATTTGGGTGAATTCCTCCTCTTGTGGCTCCCCAAATATCCTAAAGTTTCCTGCACCTGCCAGGAAGTGACATTCTTGACTCACCTGGTAAGGCTGCTGGGGACTTCCTATGCAAGACATCCCACTGACATCTCCAAGGAGCTATAATGAGTCTGTAAAGTCAACCTTAGTTCCTTAAAGCTGCCTAGTCAAATCTGATTCTATGTATGTCTCTCTCCAATATGGCATTCCAGCCAAAGCCTTGGTAGTATAATGAGTATTTCCAATGGTGTCCTGTTACAAGAAGAACAGATTTTTGCCGAATTTATACAAATAATTTTAACTGTCATGAAAGAAAGAATACTTAGAGTTTTCTGAATTCACGAGGGTTCGGGTAGGGAGAAAAGTTAAATGATGAAATTTGTTCACAAAGGAATATGTTATCATATTTCCATAAGTCACAGATACCTTAAGAGAAAATTTCCTTAAATTTGGAACAGCAAACATTAGAGAACTAGCAATGTTTCAAACCAGACTTATCAGTAACTTAACATACCAAATAAAAAAGCTTAATTAGTCAAAACGACCTCATTTAGAAATTGAATCTAGGGAAGTTTGTTTTAAAAAAAACCTCAGAAAGTTCTAAAACACATGCCTAAATAGGACCATTACTATAACACTTAATATTTAATTAACTATTTAACCAAGGTGGCAATAAGAGAGTCTACAGAAGGTTATATAGTTAGCAAAACTTAGCTCCTTTAATATTCGAGAAGTTTTAGTTCTCTTAAGTAATCAAAGGCCTGATAAAAGCAAAACATAGAAACTTTGGTTTTCTGCACAAAGAAAAAAAAAACTTTTGTTTATACCTTCTTATCAAGAAAGTATCATATTAAGTATAAGAAAGTATTTTATCAAGAACTGGCCAACAGGGGTGCCTGGGTGGCTCAGTGGGTTAAAGCCTCTGCTTTCGGCTCAGGTCATGATCCCAGGGTCCTGGAATTGAGTCCCCCATTGGGCTCCCTGCTCAGCGGGGAGCCTGCTTCCCCCTCTCTCTCTGCCTAGTTGTGATGTCTGTCAAATAAATCAATAAAAATCTTAAAAAAACACAACTGACCAGCAATTCCAGAAAACTTTGTCTTTTTAATAGAAAGAAAAACAGAATTTCAATCTTATACAAGTATACTTTTAAAATCCATTCATTTCCATCTTAGTTTTGAGCACACATAAAATTATTTTTTTCCCATTTGAAAATTTTTCTTTCACAAACCTACAACTTTTTCATCCAGATTTTGTCCTAAGCCTTTTCTTTCTAAATAACCAGTCTCATTTTAGGACAAAATTACTTTCTTTTACCTCAACAAAAATGTATTCTTTTTTCTTTTTTTTTTTTAAGATTTACTTATTTATTTATTTGAGAGAGAGAGAGCGTGCTAGCATGAGCAGGATGAGGGAGAAGCAGACTCCCTGAGCAGGGTTAGAGATGCTCAGGACCCTGGGATCATGACCTGAGCTGAAGGCTTAATGACTGAGCCACCCAGGCACCCCATTCTCATTTCTTTTTCTTTTTTTAAAAAAAGATTTTATTTATTTAATTGACAGAGAGAGAGATTGATCACAAGTAGGCAGAGAGACAGGCAGAGAGAGAGGAGGAAGCAGGCTCCCCGCTGAGCAGGATCCCAGGACTCTGGGATCATGACCTGAGCCTAAGGCAGAGGCTTTAACCCACTGAGCCACCCAGGCACCCCCCTTTTTTTTTTTTTTTAAGAGAAATCAGGGAGATTGCCACTTTACTTTTTTTTTTTTTTTTAAGATTTTATTTATTTATTTGACAGTGAAAGAGAAAGCACACAAGTAGGGGGAGCAGCAGGGAGAGGGAGAAGCAGGCTCCCCACTGAGCAGGAAGCCCGATTCGGGACTTGGTTCCAGGACCATGGGATCATGACCTAAGTCGAGAGCATTTGTTTAACTGACTGAGCCACCCAGGCACCCCTCCCACAATTCTCATTTGTTATACCTTTCTTACACACTCTTTCTTTCCTACATACAGAGTTGCTTTCCTTATTTCCATCAGTCTTCACTACAGTTAGCAGAATTTCAACTCTTAAAACCTTAGTCTCCAGTGAAAATTAAGTAGTAACCAATTGTGAACTGTTACACCAGGATTCTGCAGGGGGCAAATTTATTAATACATTTCCTAATTTCTAAAAACATATGTATTATAGCACAGTCTTTCAATTAAGTAAAACTGTGTTTATTAGCAGACCCAAGTATCTTTAGTTTCTCTGTATTAAGGAGCCAGAAGCAGATAAGCCTATATTTATCGAATAATGTTTCAGTATTTTATCTTATTTAGAAAAGAATTACATATCCAATGATGGTGCAGAACAGAGGGGGCAGGATGTGGAGGCAGAGGTGCAAGGGTGCCACCAGAAAGGCTGGGAGCAGATTCAAAGCTTAGAGTAACATTCCCCACCCACCTCTGTCTGTCTCTGGGTCTCTCTGCAAAACGGGTTTTTTCCCTCTGGTCGATTTTCAGCTCCCTGCATCATTTATTTAAAACATGTCCTCATGGGACGCCTGGGTGGCTTAGTCGGTTAAAAGTTAAATGGCTGCCTTGGGCTCAGGTCAAGATATCAGGGTCCTGGGATCTAGCCTCCTACTCAGCAGGGAGTCTACTGCACCCTCTCCCTCTGCCCCTCCCCCTGCTTGTGTGTGTGTGTGTGTGTGTGTGTGTGTGTGTGTGTCCGTGCGCACACGCTCTCTCATATAAATGCATAAAATCTTTAAGAAATAATAAAAAATATATATATACACCCTCGTGGACCTTCTTTGTCAACAGAAGTAATAGTCCCCATCTTTCTGGGCAAAAGTTCAGAAAGAACACAGACCAAGACTATGACTAAATGAAGCCCAGAGTACCTGTCAGCATTGGTCCCTCTCTAAAAGTTGGCTTCACCAATTAAACTGAATGCTTCTTCATTCCTGGTTCCTCCCAAAAGTTGGAGTTTCACCAAATGAACCAAATAGCTTCAGTTTCACCAAATGAACCAAATCAAGATCCCTTATGGGAGGCACCTGAATGGGAGGAAGGAATCCAAAGGAGCCATTTAGTGGTCACCTTACATCTCTAAATGGTACACTGGCCAAACTGTGTTACAGTAAAAGGTCATCTTTTTCATGGTCATAGCTTCCTGGCTATATTCCTTTCACTTACTCAAAAATTCAGCTCAGGGTGCTATTTAGTGGGATAGAGATGGAATTTCCCATTATACACAAAGTTGACATAACACAACACAACCATCCCCCAACCCACACCAAAGCAGATCTGTTCCAAATTCCTAATAAATTGACTGTTATTCAAGACCTTTTTAGTTTCTCCCGAAAGCCATGCCTTTCTAAAGGGAGAAAGCATGGACAGTGAAACAGAAGCACCCAGTGCTTCACAGAGGAGAAGCTTGCATCAGCAGGCATTCCAGAGGAATTACCTGGTCCAGAAGTTTGTCAGCTTCCCCACATGCTCCTTCCCTTCCCACTCCAAACAAAAAACGAACTTGGCAGCTAGTGTCATTTGGGAATCAGCGAGGAGTCTGCCTGAGACAGAGAGTCTCCTCAGCTGTAGGGAGAGATCCCTGAGATCTCTGCCGGAGCAGCTAGCTTCCCGCAGTCCTCCAGGAAACCCCCCAGGAAACCCCCCAGGAAGCCATGGCACACCGCCAAGGCCAAGCTGCTCTGCCTTGGGATTCCCCAGGGGAATCTGGATGCCACAGGGGCACTGGCTCCTGGCTGGCTCACCAAAATGGTACCAAACCCCAGGTTTGGCTGCCCCTGGCTTGAACAGCCAGTACCCAGGGAGCCCTCGGCTGGCTCTGTAGTGCAGTGCACACCGCTTTCAATCTCAGGCCTGTGAGTTCAAGCCCCACATCGCGTGCGGAGCCCAGTTTAAAAAGAAAAAGCCGGCGCTCAAAGGGATGAGCTTTGGTTGGAAAGAAAGAAGAGACTTATTCAGGAGGCCACCTGGGCGGAAGGTGGACTCTTGTGCAAAGGCCAACTCCAAGGTTTCTGCCCGGCCCACGGATTTCTAAAGGGGTTCGGGGCAGCTCATCAGTAAAGAGAGGGCAGCGGTCCGTGACATTTCTTGATTTGTGCGGACCTGACGCTGCCGGGCCCCGACAGTACCGCGGCGCTCGGAAGTCGTGCAAGGGCTCTGGCCCCGTAACGGCCAGGGTTGTGCAAGAGGGTCTGGTTTCTGCTCCCTGGCGTGAAAGGCTCTTCTCTCTACAGAGCAACGCCTGGTGTCCAGACGCACAAACGAGGCTTCATCCCACGGGCTCCGGGCGCTTGTCGCCCGCGGGGCCAGGGCGTCCAGCGCGTCCAGCGCGTCAGCCGTTGCCCTCATTCCGTTCACTCCCTGACGCCGGCTGGACCCGCGTGTCCCGTCCGCGCCAGGCCTCGCTCAGCGCAGCCCGCCCCGCGGTCGCTTCACGCGCGGGTCGGCCCTTGAACGGCGCGCGGGCCAGAGACCAGAACCGCGACGTCCGTTCGGGCTGGAAGCTCTGCCGGTGACGGAGCCGTCGGCCAGCGCCCCGGCCACGTGCCGGCCTCCTGCCCCCGCGGGACGCGGAGGGCGGAGGGTCACAAAGCCCACGCAGACCCCGTGGGAGCCCCGCACGCGAGCGCGGCCGGGGACTCCCCCCGGGTGGCGAGTGCGCGCTGCGTCCCGCACAGAACCCGCTAAGCGCCGTTTTCCGTCCGGAACCGACCACGAAAACCCGGCTTCACCCTCTGCGCACGGCGAAACCTGCGGGACCTTCTCCTGAAACTTCCCCACACCCTTCTGCGGCCCCGGGTTACGCGCGCGGTCCGCGGGGCCGTCCTACACGAGCCAGCCGCGGGCTCGCCCGCGTCCGCACGGCCGATCCACGGTCGCGCAGGGCGACACCGCAGAGGGCCGCGCGCAGCCCCGCGCGGACTCGCAGGGGGTCCGGGGTCCGAGCCCCGCCCCCGGCCCCGGCCCCGCCCCCGGCCGGCCCGGCCCCCACAGCTCGGCCCCGCGGCGCGCCAAGACCGGACGCGCGTTCCGCTGCGCAAGCGCAGAAGGCTCCCTCCCTCCAGGCTGTCAGCCGGCTTTCGAGGCTGGGACACACCCCGGCCGCTCGGAGCCGCGGGAGCCGGCCCCCCCCCCCTCCCGCGCCCGTGCTCCGCCGAGGCTCCAGCCCGCGCCGGGACCGCTTGCTTCTGCAGCTGGGCCGGGCAACGCCCACAGAGGCGTCGAACTTGCACAGTTCAGCCAATTTTCTTGTATGGTCAGACTTTGAAATTTGTGTCCATCAGGCGTGAGTTCCAATGTTTCCTTGGGAAAGCAAAAACCTTTCTTAGGGAAAAAGAGAAATCTGGCGGCCTCCTCGGAATAGGGGATGCCTGGCTCCCCACGGGAGCAACGACAGCCGCGAGATAGAGCGGCCGGAAGGAGCTCCGCCGGAGCCGGAAGTGACGAGACTTCCGGCCGGGCGCCCTCTCGCCGTGAGACCACGGGAGCCGCCGGAGCCGGAAGTGACGGGACTTCCGGCCAGGCGCCATCTCGCCGTGAGACAGCAGCCGCCGCCGGAGCTGCCGCCCGAGCCGCTGCCTCCGTGCGATGCTGTCGACCACCGTGGGGTGCTGGGGGCCCGGCCGAGACCCGGCGATGGAGCCTCCCAGCACCGCGGGCCCCGTGCAGCTGCGCTTCTCGCCCTACGCTTTCAACGGAGGGTAACGGCCCGAGAGCCTCGCTTTCCCCCGTCCCTGCTACAGGCTGTCGGCGGCCTTGGCGGCACCCGCGCTGTCCCGCCGGGCCCCCTCTCCGTGCGCCGCGGGCGCGGCTGCGGCCTTGCGTGCTTCGCCTCACCGGCCGGTCGCTCGTGTCGCAGCGGGGCGTAGACAGAAGTGGAGGCCTGGCCGGGACACCGAGGCTCCCGTCGCGGTCCGAGCGGGGCTCCGGCCGGACGGCGAGGCCGCGGGGGGCCGCCGGTGCTCGCTGGGCCCGATGGGCGTCGGGACGCGCTGGTGGTGGGCGCGTCGTCAGCGGACCCACGCTCGGCGTTTTACGTAAAGGCTCGGGGGGGAAAAGGGAGCGGGGCGACCCCGTATTCTGTGCCTTCCTGCGCGCCGCCCTCCAGTTGTGCGTCGGCCGCGGCAGCTTCGCGGCGGGCGGGAGGCGGGGCGCGCGGCGCTGTCCGTAGCTTCCCCCCACTCCGGCGGACCCGGTTCTTGGCGACGGCGTCGGTCGTGTCCGGACGGGCTCGGACTTGAACGCAGACTGTCGCTGTGCTGCAGAGAGACGGGGCGGCTCTCACTTAGCCTTGTTGCTGCCCCTGAAGCTCGGCACCGTGCAGCTTCCTGCAGGCGGATCCAGCCGAGAAGCTGCGGGGACGCTGTGCGCAGTCCCCGTTGTAGCTGCCCGCGTAGCTGCAGAGCAGCCAGTTTAGCCGCGCTCCTGCCGCTCTGCTCTCACCGTGGGAGCCTCCGGCTCAGCCTTCAGGAGTCCCTCCTCTTGGGCTTCTTGTTCGTTCGTTTCTTTTGTCCTTTGGGGCTTCTTAGATGAAACCTTTCTCCCTCGTTTTCTGCTGCCGCCATGACTCGAGATTCAAGCTCATTCTTCCTCAGCCCCCTTCTTCGCATTCGTAACGAATGCCTCATCCGCGTAACCAGGTTTAAAATCCTGGCTATCACAGTTGGCTCCTCCACTTCTGCCACATTGGGTAGCTCCCAAAAAAGCGCACAGTTTGTGTTTTTTCCGCATCCCCCTTCTTCCAGTTCGTACGGCTCCCGCGCTGCTGCATTAGTCTTACTGGAACAGCGCTTTGATGCCATTTCACGCACTGTTACTGTCACAGTAGCCTTCGTAAAACTCCACTCAGCTCTGCACGTGGAACTGTTCCCATTCCAGGACGTGAGGGATTTTCTGAAGTCGCACGCGCGGCCTTCACGTAAGCCTTACGGGCTTCCACTAGCTCACAGAGAAAGGAGCACCTTAGTAAGTTGTGTGTATTTTTTGGATTATTCCCTGGTTCCCTTTATTCATTGTCCATGTGGTCAGGAATGCCGTCCTTTTGTACTTGGAGCTTCAGTGCATGTCCCACCTCAGTGAAAGTAGTGGACACAGTTTTCTGGACGCTCGTGTTCTGTGAAGCATTGTGCCAGGTGCCCCTGTGATCCATGTCGTTCAGCCCTGTCAGTCATCCTGTTGCACAGGAACTGTCGCTACCAACGTGCACTCGGACAATTTGTCAGCCGTCACAGAGCCAGGAAGTGGCAAGGCCAGGTGTCCAGTAACTCCGGAGCCCAGGATCTCAGGGATCCCACCCTCCGTCCTACCTGTGCCACAGCAATCACAGCTAACACTGGAGGACCAGTTATGTTTCAGGCACAAGGAAAGGGGCTTTACAGTTATTAGCTCCTTTAATTCTTGCAAAATCCTGTTAGGGTAGTTACTGTTATGATCTCTGATCTGTGTATGAGGACACGGAGGCCTTGGGATGTTAAGCAGCTTACCCACAGTCTGGAGAGATCCAGAATTAGAACTGGATAAAGTTCTTTGGGAATTCGCCCTTTAGGCCTTTTCAGTAAACTGTTAGCATAAATCATACAACAGTAGGAGGAAGGGTTTGTTTTCTGCTCATTCGTTTCCAACAGATGGTGTTTACTAAGAGTTTGGATGTAAAGAAATGAAAAACACTGAGCCCTTCTTTCAGCTCAGAGAGCTTTTGTTGTGGTACCACTGTCTGTACCTCATCCCTTGGGCAGGGTTAGGGTCCAGTTTTGTGATATCAGTATCTTGCACAAGGTCAGTATTTAATGTTTTTTTGTTTGTTTGTTTGGTTGGTTTTTTTTTTTTAAGATTTTATTTATTTATTTGACAGAGATCACAGGTAGGCAGAGAGGCAGGCAGAGAGAGAGGAGGAAGCAGGCTCCCCGCTGAGCAGAGAGCCCGATGTGGGGCTCGATCCCAGGACCCTGAGATCATGACCTGAGCCGAAGGCAGAGGCTTTAACCCACTGAGCCACCCAGGCGCCCCAGTATTTAATGTTTTTGATGTTGTTATGTTTTGATGATGTTATGATAAGCCAGTGGTTTTTCTCTTACCTTCTGTTAAGTGACTTCTGCTCTGATTTAGGCTTGTGTTTTTCAGGGAGTACTTAAATTTTTCTTTCCCAGATAATTCATAGGAAGGGGTCTTTTCCCTCTGATGTTTCATCTTTCATCTGAGTCCTGCTCTTGCTCAAATCTTAAGGGTTTTATTCCAATATATGCTACAGGTAACTCTCCTCTAGAGAGAGGTGCTATTAATCATCCACAAATATTCATTAATTTTTGTGTCTCTCCACCCCCCCCCCAGTACTGTATTGGCAATCGCTGGAGAAGATTTTTCGATTGTTGCTTCTGACACTCGACTGAGTGAAGGGTATTCGATTCACACCCGGGATAGCCCCAAGTGTTACAAATTGTAAGTAACTATTTCTAGGGATGCATTTCCCAGTGCCTTGTGGTGATGTACTGCTGTAACAGATTCCACTTCTAAACAGTTTATTTCATGAGATTTTAGATTGCATATTTGGAGCTTAGTTTGCATTTTTGTTAGAAAATTGCTTTCTAAATTAGTATTTCCTAATAATTCAATGTGTAGTCTTAATGATATTTGCTGTACTGGCAGGAAATATTCTTTTTTTTTTTTTTTTTTTTTTTTTTTTTTTTTTTTTTTTTTTTTTTTTTTTTTTTTTTTTTTTTTTTTTTTTTCTTTTTTTTTGCAGGAAATATTCTTACCTTAACATTTTATCATGAAAATTTTCAAGTATACAACAAAGGTGAAAGAGTTTTATAGTGAACACCTCTGTGCTGTCACGTGGCTCTTACTGTTAACATTTTCTATAGTTACGTTATCACATAGCTTTGCATTCTTTTATCTGTTAACCCATTGCATGTTTTTTTAATCTCCCACTTTTTTTTTTTTTTTTTTTTACCCAGAACATTTAGCCAGAACCTAAGCAGCTATATCTGTGAGCCACAGTCTTAATGGGCTAGCTATATTTTTTCTAAACCATGAAAATGAAATATGCACTGATAGGCGTTGGTTTATAGTTAACATTTCTGGAAACAGTTACAAATGGTGGTTAATTCCTAAGTTAGTCCACAAGAGCCTGTTAACCCTGAATTGTAACAGGAATGGATTGATGGAGTTCAAGTCCTTTGGATAGGGCCCTGTGTTATGAGTAGGTAAAGAAGAGGGTTCTGTCTTCTTTCCTGGTCCAGGGCCAGCCTACACCCTATCCTAAAGAACAACTGATGTTTGTCTTCATCTTCCCAGTCCTCTTCATGTACTCTTTTTTTTTCTCTCTGAGACTTTATTTGAGAGAGAGCACGCGCATGCACGAGAAAGAACATGCACAAGGGGGCAGAGGGAGAAGCGGGCTCCCTGCCGAGCAGGGAGTCCAACACAGGACTCCATCCCAGGACCCTGGGAGATCGTGACCTGAGCTGGAGGCAGAAGCTTAACTGACTGAGCCACCCAGACACCCCTCTTCATCCACTCTTCTTCCATCTTTCCATATCCCTTTCTCCTCTCTAATTCATAGTGCATGGATGCTACCTTTTTTCTTCTAAGATGTTTCATAATTTGAAAGTAGTAAATGTCACAGATAAAATTTAAGAACATGACTTTACAAATACCATTGTCATGCAAGGTTCTGCTTATCTGTGTAATGTTCTACTTTAGTGTGTGTGTTTATGAAGGGAATACCTGTTCTTTTTTCTTTTTATGAAATACTACGGGTATGTAGATAGATAGCATGTTAATAACATCCTCTGTCCTTATCGTCCATCTTCAGCACTAAACCATACATAGAGTTGAAGCTGCCTGTGTACACCTAATCCCAGGCCCTTTGGGGCTGACTTAGAGCCAAACTTGCCTCTTCGCCACCTGTTGGAGAGTCTACATTTAGTCTTCATTTTTTGCATGCTCCTCCCTTTAATGTACACCTGAATATTTGGGAGAAGCATCTTAAAGCTCCAAGATTTTGTCCTACCCTATTGGTATTATTCACCCATCTTGGTACTAAAGGCGCTGCAACCTTATGGGAGATTGGAATTCTTTAACTCAGTGCAGTGAGATTGGTTGTAGGGATAGGTCAGGAAATGCTGGTGATGCCCCCAGAGCTGTCAGTCTCCCTGGCTGGACAGTATGGTTTGTATGAATCACTCATAAATTTCTGAAAGGAAGAGTTTATCATGTGACTTCTGCAATTATCTTGATGATATTGATACAGGTTTCCGTATAGATTGATACTAAAATTCAGAAGTCTTTGAGATCTGGTTGAATTTGTTTGGCTCTACCAGAATTTAATCAGTTCCATGGTGGTGGGCATTTAAGTTGCTTTTTGTTTGTTTTGTTTACAGAGCCATTAACACAGCATGTATACTTTCACAAATAAGCCTATAGTAATCTTGGCAAACTTGCATGAGTATATTTACAGGATGAATTTCTAGCAGTGGAATTACGGGATAAAAGTGATGTTCACCTAAATTTTTACTGGATATGCCAAATGACCCTTTTAAAAAGTTAAATTAATATATACTCTTGCCCATTATTTATTAGGAGTACCATTTTCCACAGCCTCCCCAGCATTAGGCATTATTAACCAGGCTAATAGATTGAAATCATCTCCTGTGTAGCTTTGGATTTGTGAACAACATGAAGGGTCGTCATATGTTCATGGTGACTTGCTTTTCTTTTTATGTGACTCATGTAACTGTATCAGTTTTCCCATTGGTGTTTTGTTTTTTTTCATTGAGATGTAATGTACTTATACAGTGGTTTCTGGTGTACAACATAATGATTCCATATTTGTGTGTATTGCAAAGTGGTCACCACAACAAGTCAGTTAACACCTGTCACCTTATGTAATTATAGACTTTTTTCTTTTGTTGAAGACTTTTTAAGATCTGTTCCCAGCAACTTTAAAACATTCAGTACAGTGTTTTGGGTTTTGTTTTTTTTTTTTTTTAATTTTTTTTAAAGATTTTTATTTATTTATTTGACAGAGATCACAAGCAGGCAGAGAGGCAGGCAGAGAGAGAGGAGGAAGCAGGCTCCCTGCTGAGCAGAGAGCCCGATGCGGGGCTCGATCCCAGGACCCTGGGATCATGACCTGAGCCAAAGGCAGAGGCTTTAACCCACTGAGCCACCCAGGTGCCCCCAGTACAGTGTTATTAATTATAGTCACCATGCTGTACATTACATCCCATGATACAATGTGTTAATGCTTTTGATATTGATAGGAGCCCTTTTAGACTAAGGTTAAATTAGACTTTGGTCATATCTACTATAGGTTTTTTTTCTTTATTATTTTTCTCTATATAAGTTTTAATCTGAGGGGTGCCTGGGTGGCTCAGTGGGTTGTGTGTCCAGCTCTTGGTTTTTGCTCAGGTCATGATCTCGCAGTCATGAGATGGAGCCCTACGTCAGGCTCCGTAGGGAGTCTGCCAGGGAGTCTTTCTCCCTCTCTCTGTCCCTGCCTCTGCTTGCTCACTCGCTCCCTCACTCCCTCAAGTAAGTAAGTAAATCTTTTTAAAAATTTTAATTTGCGGGGCACCTGGGTGGCTCAGTTGGCTGAGCAACTGCCTTCCGCTCAGGTCATGATCCTGGAGTCCTGGGATTGAGTCCTGCGTCGAGCTCCCTGCTTGGCAGGGAGTCTGCTTCTCCCTCTGACCCTCCTCCTCCTCATGCGCGCGTGCTCTTGCTCTCTCTCTCTCCCTCTCTCAAATAAATCTTAAAAAAATTTTTTTAAATTTGCTATGTAGTCACATTTATGAAACTTTCCTATGTGGGCATTGGGTTGTATCATATTTAAATAGGTGGCTCCGAACCCAAGATTGTATCACCCATGTTTTCTTTAGGCCACTCATTCTTTCATTCTTCTATAAGTCTTTGATCTGCATATAATCAGTATAGCGTAGGGAATAAAGTGATGACCCCTCCCCACAACAGAGGGCCAACTTAGTCCCCTTAGCATTTGGTAAATAGTGGGAATAGGAGTTTTAAATTTAAAATTGCCCAAGGCACGTTGGACCTTGTTATCTGACCAGCTCAGTTTCCTGAAATGTGCTTCTTACAGAACAGACAAAACAGTCATCGGATGCAGCGGTTTTCATGGAGACTGTCTTACCCTGACAAAGATTATTGAAGCAAGACTAAAGGTAGATGCCTTCCTTACATGTCTGTGCTACGGAATTTCATAGCAATTCTTCCAGGGTTGGAAGCGTACAGCAGGGCTGTCGTTCAGAATAGCTGGAGAAGCTCTAGGTCAGCCGACGAGACTCCATGTAGCCCATTCTCAGAATGAAATGATACTGTAACATAGCCACGTGAAAGTAGCACAGTGCGAAACTGCAGGATATTCCCTCTGTTAAAATCGCTGTGCAATATAAAGGTTCTCTGCCCTTTTCAAGGTAGCCTGGGAAGGGTTTCTTCCGAAGATAATCTTCAAAAACAAAAATTCTCTGGAGGAGGCAAGCTTCTAGATAGGTGCTTGGTTTGGAATGCCATTAGCTGACATGCTTTCCCGCTTTAGAGCACTGCATTTTTCGTGGACAGGATGCATGAGCAGGAACAGGAATAGACAAGGCAGGAGTGTTTGGATGAGGGGGTACAACCCAAGCTGTCGTCACCTACCACCTTGGTAGGCTTTAGTTGACTGCCTGCTAGGGAAGTTTTGATACCTGAGGGGTAGGAGTGGAACAGCAGGAAAGGGTGGTATGAGAAGGAAGTGAGAGAATGAGCCTTTCTAACCTGTTCCGCAGATTCCAAAGGGGCTGACAGTGTCTCTGCCTGCATGTCTTTTGTGCATGAGGAACACGGGAGTACTGACTTTCAAAAAAGCAGAGGCATGTCTGGATTTTTTTTTTTTTTTTAAGATTTTATTTATTTGACAGGTCACAAGCGGGCAGAGAGGCAGGCAGAGGGGGAGGGGGAAGCAGGTTAGCGGGGAGCCGGATGTGGGGCTCCATCCCAGGACCCTGAGACCATGACCTGAGCCGAAGGCAGAGGCCTAACCCACTGAGCCCCCCAGGCGCCCACATCTGGATTTTTATTAAGCCCTGTGTACGTTAAGCAGTATGTAACTTCCAGTAATTTCAAGGAGAGTAGGCTAGGAGTAATTTAGCCTGTATTCAAATGGGATTTTAGGGGCGCCGGGGTGGTGCAGTTGGTTAAGTGTCTGACTCTTAGTTTCAGCTCAGGTCACGATCTAGGAGTAGTGAGGTGGAGTGCCATGCCAGGCTTTGCCCTCAGAATGGAGTCTGCTTAGGTTTCTCTCTCTCCCTACGCTTCGCCCCTCCCCTCCGCCCCTCCACCCCATGCACATGGGCACGCTCTCTTTTTCTCTGAAAATAAGTAAAATGGGTTTTATCTGTAACAGTAACTAGTAAATACATACTCTTCACTGGTAAAAATACAAGGGTGGAGTAGGGTTTACTTCTGTCGGGTGCGCGTCACAACTTTTATGTCGTTGGTAAGGATACCTGATATGTGAAGAAGTTAGCAGAGGTGGTCACATTATGTCTTTGCCTGGTTTTGAATGACACAAGATTATATGCACTTACGAATGATGTCATAGGTACTGGAGTATGTAATTTAACCTGTTTCTGAATAATTTTGAAATCGCTCGTTGGAGTGTAGACATGATTTCATTCAATAGTTAACCATTTATTAGTAGTATTTGAAATCTTTACATTGAACTCTTCTCTGATGTACATTTATTGACATGTTTATACGATTCCTGGTACATATTTTGTAAATGAAACAAAGTACAGAAGTACGACTAGCAGAGTAGTATTGCGTTAATAAAATATACAAGGAACAGTGAATTCAACATAATTACGCAATCCTTGAAATTTTTCTTTCATATATTATCACAAATGGTGTGGTGATTAAAGTTTTGACATTTGGTTTTGAAACAAAGATGGTTTTTTCCCAATCTTTTTTTTTTTTTTTTTTGTTTTTGTATTTTGGCCTGTATTCTTAAGTAAATCTTTAGAGAAGCTTGTTCTGTGGCTCATAAATTTGTGAACTTAAATTTATTTTATGTTTTTAATTTTTGTAGAATCTCTCTATTGGCTAAGTTAGGATTCCCTAAGACTGCAGTAAATCTAGGATTCAAAATCACAATAAGGTTTGCTTTGGATACTTCTATTCTCCACTGTAGATGCTTTAAGGAGCAAGACCACTTCCCAGAGTAAGGGTCCTGCCCTCACACCTTCTGTTCTCACAGGTACCTGCTCTACAAAGAGAAGGGCTTGTATCTGAGTCTGATCAGGGGTCAGCAGACTTTACCAGAGAGTCATTGGTTTCAGCTCTGTGGGCCATTTACTCTGCTGTGGCAGTGCACAGACAGAGGTAGATACATGTAGTGAATGAATGAGACTGGGTTCTAATAAAGCTGTTTCTGCAGAAGCAGTTGGTGGGCTGGGTTTGGTCCACAGGCTCTAGTTTGCTGACCCTGGCAGAGGTAGAGGAGAGCTGGACTTAAAAGCCTTCCTCCCAGGTCACCCCACTTAAGCCTCACGTGTGTGCATTTGCTCTTGAATGAGTATTCTTGAGGTAAAGGTGACATGGAAAATAGCGGAGGGCAGATTTAACGTTCTTTCCCTTAAAAATTTCTATAGCCCTCCCATGAGGCGTGCTAGTATTACTGTGTGATCACAAAAGAAATAGGCACCCTTTCACCAGGTAGGCGTTCACCCTTTAACTTGATTGTTCCTTGTTCTAGTCTGTAGTATAACCTGCCTCTCCTTGCAGATGTACAAGCACTCTAATAACAAAACCATGACAACCGGGGCGATTGCCGCCATGCTGTCCACAATCCTCTATTCAAGACGTTTCTTTCCCTACTACGTGTACAACATCATCGGGGGACTGGATGAAGAAGGTAGAATTCTTTCTGGAAAACGGATTGGGGGTGGCATGTTTTAGGCAACGTGTGTTTCCATGTAGAGTTGAAAAGAACCATAAACACCATCTTGCCCAACAGTTTTATTTTTCTTAATTAAAGCAATAAGAAACTGGAGGTAAAAGGAAAGTAAAGAGATGATCCGCAAGTTGTATCTGGAAGTCCTGATAATGACTAGTATTTTCTGAAGATCTCGCATGAGTTCAGTAGTAGATCATTAGCATTTGAATCTTATGGAGAGAAAACCGACATGGAGAAGCTTGACCTAATTATCATTCTACATTCCAAACATATTTGACTTTTAAGTTTTTAAAAAGCAATGCCTTAAAAGAAATGTATGCAAGATTTTACTTATTTATTTGACAGATAGAGATCACAAGTAGGCAGAGAGAGAGAGAGAGGGAAGCAGGCTCCCCGCAGAGCAGAGAGCCCGATGCAGGGCTCGATTCCAGGACCCTGAGACCATGACCTGAGCTGAAGGCAGAGGCCCAACCCTGTGAGCCACCCAGGCGCCCCTGTCCATCCTGGTTTTGATCCAGAGCTCTATTACAGAGCAGGGACCCTGATGGTTTTCATTGGGTCTCATTTGGATTGACTTTCATTTGCTTCCAAAAACACAGATCTGTGCCACCATTTACAGTAGTCCTTTAATATAGAAATGACTGGCTGATAACAATATATTAAAATATATCTACTGAGAGGGAAAATTTCTGGATGGTAAGGAGTTGGGTTCCTCTCCTCTTCTGTATCCACTTTTTACTCCTGCCCCTTCTGTTCCATGGGCTTTTCCTTTGTTTTCTTTCTGTCTTAATAACCGCCCCCAAATGTGGCCTCTGGGAGCATTCTAGTCATATTATCTACTGTGGTTTAGATGTAGACAAATTAGGTTGACACAATGTATTTTGAGGCTTTCGACCTTGTTGCAAACTGAGAGAAAATGCGTGGATATAGTCTAGCCACAGACCATCTTGCCAAACCCAACATGCTGACGCTTTTTTTCACTTAAATTATGTCTGACTTGAATGTCAAATAAAGTCAGGTTTCAGCAACATTAATAATAGCTGCCATTGAGTTTTAGAACGCCAGACAATATCCTTTGAGTTTTACTGAGAGAGAGAGAGAGAGAGAGAGAGACCAGTTTAGGATTGCTCACATCTACTGAAGGGCAAAGCTAAGATTTGGGTTTGGATCTGTTTTGGGTTCAAAGCCCTGTTCTTTGATGTTCTGGTGGTATTCTCGGGCATTTCCAATTGTCTTTTTTTTTTTTTTTTTTTTCCTTTTTTAAGATTTTATTTTTTTATTTGACAGACAGCAAGAGAGAGAGAAACAGGCCTTTGGCTGAGCGGGGAGCGTGATACAGGGCTTGATCCCAGGACTCTGGCAGATGCTGAATGACTGAGCCACCCAGGCTCCCCTCAAATCTTCTCTGGTCTGCCCTGATTATCCTTTATGTGTATTCTTATTTTTTAGAGGATTTTATGTGACTCGGAGACTAGGAGAGCAGTGCTTGTTACTGAGACTTTTAGGGTAGTTGGGTCAATGGCTGTCCTTCAGGACACTGGGGTCAACGGCTGGACTTAGGACAGTGAGGTCAGTGGTTACCCTTAGGGCACTAGATCCAGCAACTGCCTTTCAGGATAGCCAGTTCAGTAGCCGTCTGCTCTGCCCTCTGTGCTGTTAAGTGTCTACTTAGAGTCATGCTTTGAAAATCACCCCCTGCCCCCAGCCCAGTTAAAAATGGCTTCAGTGTTTCTGTAACAAAAACAGTAGTACTTGTAGAAGTTTTGAATAGTACGAGAAGATATAGGAAAGAGAGTAGTAATCATGCCAACCTTCTACTTTGAGAGGAGTTCTATTAAACTTCTGGTGAGCGTGCTTCCAGGTATCTTGGCGGTCACGCGTGCTTGTGCACTGTGTAAGTAGAGTGTGTGGTGCCTGCGTCTGTACGTGGGATGTGTTGTCACGGAGACCGTTGTATGCCAGTGAGTAAAGATCCGTAATGACTCCGTGACTGACTTACATAGGTTGTAGCTCCACCAGCATTCGCCTAGCAGTCCTCTGAAGGTCATTTAAGTTGTTTGCAGTCTCCATAATAGAAACAATGTAATGAACATTCTTGTACATACAGTACCCAGAACTTGAGTTGCTGGGTCAGAGAACACATACTTTTGACATGTTGAAGCCATCACTGGCTTGCTCTTCTGAAAGGGCTTTGTAGCTGGGGCATGAATACCTTGGAGGTTTTTTTGCTTCCTTTACCACTATCAGAATTAACACCTTTTAAAGATCTTTTTTTTTTTTTTTTAAGATTTTGTTTACTTATTTGACAGAGAGAGACACAGTGAGAGAGGGAACACAAGCAGGGGGAGTGGGAAGGGAGAAAGCAGGCTTCCCGCCAAGCAGGGAACCTGACTCTGGGCTCAGTCCTGGGACCCTGGGATCATGACCTGAGCCAAGGGCAGATGCTCAACGACTGAGCCACCCAAGCACCCCATTTTAAAGATCTCTATGCAGTTAAGTAATAGTTTATGGTTTTATTTATATATAGCTTTTGTGTATTCACGTTGGGCATTTCTGTGTTTATCGACCTTTTCATTTCTTTGGAGACCAACCTATATGCTGAAACCTTTTCTCAAGTCTTTTTAAAAATGTATTTATAAGAATGCCATCTAACTGTGTCAGCTCTGTAATGTATGCAGTGGCTGCCTCCCAGGAGTGTGTTTTGTTTTTTTTTTTAAGATCTTATTTATTTATTTGACAGAGAGATCACAAGCAGGCGGAGAGGCAGGCAGAGAGAGAGGAGGAAGCAGGCTCCCTGCTGAGCAGAGAGCCCGATGTGGGGCTTGATCCCAGGACCCCGGGATCACGACCTGAGCCGAAGACAGAGGCTTAACCCACTGAGCCACCCAGGCGCCCCTCCCAGGAGTGTTTTGTCTCGTATATTTTGGGGAGTGTCTAGCTATGGCAGAATTTTCTGAATTGCATATGGTCCAGGCTGATGGTTTTGTGTTGTTTTTTTTTAATGACATTGAGTGCCCTACCTTGTTAGGACTCTCCCATCTAGGGTTTATCTTTATTTCTTTCTAGGACTTGTTTTGACTTTATTTTCTACATTGAAGCTGTTGTGCTTTTTTAAGATTGAGCATTATGGTGAGGAAAAAACACTCTATCTATAGTCAAGATTCATGCCATTCTGCTCTGATGTTACAAATGTCTCTCTTACTTTTGTTAAGTGGGGGGAAGGTCTTCGAAGCTCTGGTCTTCAACATATCCCACCCTTCTTTTCCTTCAGTGTGTTGTGTGTAGCTTTTTCTGAGATTGGTTCTGCCTTTGGTTAAAACTTGGGCCTCGTTTTACTTGTAGCCTGTTGGCCTGCTGAGAGATGGCGTTACTCTTTGGCTTTGTACTTGCTGTCCCTTTTTCGTGTGTTGAAGTTAGTGAACTGGCCACTAGGATCTCTGTCTTGCCCCACACTTGATCCCAGCAAAAACACTTCCCGGGTTCTTCTGGGCGACCTCAGCACCTCAGACACTGCCTTCTCAGCAGAGAGTTGTAAGTAATTCTGCAGCCGAAGAAGCACACACTGCTAAGGGTAGCAGAGGTCTATGGGTAGGAAGACAACCATCCTCACCTCACATTTCCCAGGTTAATTACTAAGGTGCTTAAGTTCTGATATAATGTGTTTTCAAGATCAGATACATCACTTTTAAGTCCTACCTCGTAAATAACCCATGATCTCTCACACTCAAAACACAGTTGTTTTAAAAAAAATCACAGTGGCACGTGTGCTTTGTAACAGATTCAGTACCAAAGCCTACAAGGTGATTCCCTTCCTTTCTTGCCTCCAGTCCCATAGAGATAACCAACTACAGTTTGCAGCTTATCTCACCGTACTTTCTGTGTGCTTGTACAAGTATGTATCTATTTTTCCTGTCCTTTTAAACAACTTAGGACTGTGTTATACATATTACAGAGCTCTTCATTTCACATTGTCTTGGGGTTGTGGGCCATGGGGCAGCCCCATCTTCCTCTTCATTCCAGTTTGTGCTGGTGAAAATACGCCTTCCTGTAGGTAAATCTAATCTACAAGTGAGATTGTTACTGGGTCATAGGGTGTGTGCCTTTACATTTAAATAGGTACTACTGCCAGATTGCTGCTTCAAAAAGCATAGCAATTTATGCACCCTTCCCGAGAGCCTGAGAGGCCCATTTTTCTTCCCCTTGTAGTGCTCTGTAACTGCTGTTAGAGTGGGTGCCTTCAGGGGTGCCTGGGTGGCTCAGTCAGTGAAGTTGCTGCCTTTAGTCCAGGTCATGATCCACAACCAGCTCCCTGTTCAGCAGGGAGTCTGCTTCTCCCTCTGCCCCTCCACTCTGCTCATGTGCATGCGCTCTCTCAAGTAAATAAAATATCCAAAAAAAAAAAAAAAGGAAAAAAAAAGAATGTGTACATCCAGATTCTGGTTTGGTGGTTTTGTTCTATTCTGTTTTGGTTTTTGTTTTTGCAATAGTGATCACCTCTGGTAGTACAGAGCAGAGTGATGACGTTTTAGACAGAAACTTTTGCCTATGGTGTTTGTGTTTTTCTGAAATTTTTCCCTTTATTAGAATCTTTTTATAGTGTTGATCCTAAAGCGTGTGCTTACTGCTTAGTTTAAAAACACACAGTGAGGGGCGCCTGGGTGGCTCAGTCGATTAAGAGGATTCCTTCCCCTCAGGTCATGATCCCAGAGTCCTGGGATCAAGCCTGGGATCCCTGTTCAGTGGGAGCCTGCTTCTCCCTCTCCCTCTGCCTGCCACTCCCCCTGCTTGTGCTCTCTCACACTCTCTCTCTCTGTGTCAAATAAATAAAAAGTGAAAACACACAGTGAATCTTCTTTGTGATTGTTCACATTCAGCAGAAGAATTTTAACTCAAGTCTATGCTAGAAGTACACTAGTTCATTTTTTTTTTTTTAAGATTTTATTTATTTATTTGTCAGAGAGAGAGTAAGTGAGCACAGGCAGACAGAGTGGCAGGCAGAGGCAGAGGGAGAAGCAGGCTTCCTGCGGAGCAAGGAGCCTGATGTGGGACTTGATCCCAGGACACTGGGATCATGACCTGAGCCGAAGGCAGCTGCTTAACCAACTGAGCCACCCAGGCGTCCCGTAGTTCATTTTTTAGGAATGTTGTGAGGAGCTTGGTGCAGAACTCAGAGCAGGAGCTGTGACTAACCAGTGTACCTGTGAGACCACATATGTATTGGGAGCCACTGGGTGATCTATGATGTCAGCCTGATGAGAGCAGGAAGCTCCAGGTGGCAGAAACACCGTAAGGAGGCAGGAATGGGCAGGTGTGCCCCTGAATACATTCTGGGAAGAGGTGAGCAGACCCCTGGGTATAACAGTGAATATACTTCTTACTGAATTTGGCTGGAATTTTAGTTAAGTGCATAGTCCATTTGTGTCCCACTTCGACTAGGTTTATTCTTGCTGTGATCTGGGATTGTGGTCAGGATGGACCCCTATAGAGGTGGTTTTATTCTTTCAGGGAAGGGAGCTGTGTATAGCTTTGACCCCGTAGGGTCCTACCAGAGAGACTCGTTCAAGGCTGGAGGCTCAGCCAGTGCCATGCTCCAGCCCCTGCTTGACAACCAGGTAAGAGACTGCATCCGTGTTGCTTGTGACGTTGACACAAAGTGCTTTCCTCTGAGTTCTCCTGTTTGCCAGCTGAGGAGAATGGAGACATCAAGACTTTCTTGTGTGTCCCTGCTGAATTTGTTTGGCTGATTTTTCCCTACCCCAGTCTTCCTGTCTCTGTGGGGCTGGCTGTCTTGTGGCCTCTCCCTGCTTTTGACATGTTGATGCCATCACTGGCTGGCTCTTCCGAAAGGGCTTTGTAGCATCGGCAGTAGCATCTTCTGTGTTCTCACGAAGTCCAGGCTCTGGTGTCTACAGTGGTTAGTGGTTGCTCCGTGTTTTCAGTTCTCTGGCACCTTTACCTGAATGAAGATCTTGAAAATAACCTTTCTCCCAGGAGCCCTCCTACACCATTGGTAGGAATGCAAGCTGGGGCAGCCACTCTGGAAAACAGCATGGAGGTTCCTCAAAAAGTTGAAACTAGAGCTACTCTTCCAACACAGGAATCGCACTACTGGGTATTTACCCTAAAGATACAAACTTTGTAGTGATCCGAAGGGCACGTGCACCCGAATGTTTATAGCAGCAATGTCTACAATAGCCAAACTATGGAAAGAACCAAGATGTCCATCAGCAGATGAATGGATAAAGAAGATGTAGTGTATATATACACAATGGAATACTATGCAGCCATCAAAAGAAATGAAATCTTGCCATTCGCAACGACGTGGATGGAACTAGAGGGTATCATGCTGAGTGAAATAAGTCAATCAGAGAAAGACAGTTATCATATGATCTCCCTGATCTGAGGAATTTGAGAGGCAGGGCAGGGGGTTGTGGGGTCAGGGAAAGAACAGATGAAACAAGGTGGGATCGGGAGGGAGACAAACCATAAGACACTCTTAATCTCAGGAAACAAACTGAGGGTTGCTGGAGGGGAGTTGGGGGTAGGGATGAGGTGGCTGGTGATGGACATTGGGGAGGGTACGTGCTATGGTGAGTGCTGTGAAGTGTGTAAGCCTGATGATTTACAGACCTGTACCCCTGGGACAAATAATGAATTATGTTAATTTTTTTAAAAAGATTAAAAAATATATCTTTCTCCCCATATTCACCATTTTTCTGTCACCTAATTTTGTATTCTAACTTCAAAGTACATTTTTAATTTACCCCTTTTCTGCTACTGTTGCCTAAATTGAGGCCTGCATTTCCCAGCACCCTTTTGCCTCCAAGCTTCCTTCCTTGTGTTTCTGAACTATATTGCAGCTGTGTAGCCACTTGTGTACGTTGCTTACCTGCCTCATCTCCTGCCACTCTTCTTTCACCCGGACCTCCAGTGCGGTGTGCCTGCCCCTCACCAGGCCTTCGGCCTGCAGCGTTACTCCCCTCTGACTGTGGCTCACCCTTCACACTCCTACACTCAAGTGTGTCTTCTGCCAAAGCCTTTCTTTCCCTTCAGGTGATCTAGTTATAGCTGCTAGGGCTCTCCTGGCTCTTTTTCCTTCTTACTGGGAGCACACTGTGGAATGGAGCTCTGCTTTCGTGTGTCCTCTAGACGGTGTGTGCTCCTCAGGAGCAGGAGCTCTGTCTTCGTGCATGAGTGTCAGGTCTCCTTGCCTTTCAGCTAGGAGACGTATCAGATTTGCGTGATCTGCTCATGACGAATCCTCAGATACGTGAGGGCATTTGGACTGTCATGTGACGACTCCTCCAACTTTCCTGTCCCGCCAGGTTGGTTTCAAGAACATGCAGAACGTGGAGCATGTCCCACTGTCTTTGGACAGAGCCATGCGGCTCGTGAAAGATGTCTTCATTTCTGCAGCTGAGAGGGACGTGTACACTGGGGACGCACTCAGAATCTGCATTGTGACCAAGGAGGGCATCAGGGAGGAGACCGTTCCCCTGAGGAAGGATTGATTTCTGTGCTGTTACCATGATCACTTCGGAACTGGTTAATTTTGTATCTTGAAACTGTTGGACTAATGTGCTTTATTAAAAAATAAAGGCTGAAGTAATCAGTTTGTTATAACTTGTGGTCTCTAAGCAGGACAGACCTAGAAAGTAGAATTTCTTTTTACTTTCATTTCCTTTGTCAAAGATTTTGTTTATTTGAAAGAGAGCAAGTGAGTGAGAGAGAGAGCATGAGCACGGGGAAGGAGAGAAGCAGACTCCCCGCCGAGCAGGCAGCCCGATACGGGGGCTCAATCCCAGGACCCTGGGATCATGACCTGAGCCAAAGGCAGTCAGTCATCTGTCAACTGAACCACTCAGGCACCCCTTCCTTTCTTTTTCTGCTTCTCATATTTTTCTGTCTTCCAGAGCTATTTTTGTATTTTAATCCTTTTTTAATTTTTTCATTTTTTTTAATAGGCTCTATATCCAGCATGGGGCTCAAACTCATGACTCCAAGATCAGGAGTTACATACTGCACTGACTGATCCAGCCAGGCACCCCTGTTTTTGTATTTTAAGGACGAAAAGACAAACAGGTCATGTCAGTTTTTCCAGAGGTTTTATTTGAGAGAGAGACAAATGGAGGACAAGCACGGGAAGAGAGAGAGAAGCAGACTCCCCGCTGAGCAGGGAGCATGACGCAGGGCCCCATCCCAGGACCCTGGGATCAGGACCTGAGTTGAAGGCAGATGCTTAACCGGTTGAGCCACTCAGGCGCCCCTTTTTGTTACATTTATGAGCAAGAAATTTTTCTGGAAAAGATAACTGTTTTGGTCGGCTGCTCACTATGATGACAAGCTCATCTTACGAAGAGGGTCTTTGGAATTTCATCCACCCAGCTTACCTTAAAGGGTGGAGTATTTCCACTTTTAACTTTAAAGCCATCTCAGTTTTATTAGTGAAGCGCATGGAATGTCTTAAAATTCCCGATCTGTGGAGTTGCTAAGCAGTCTGAAGTGGCTGTGTGGGAGAACAATGTGCGAATCAACCAGAATAGAAGAAAATTACAAAAGCAAATGGCCCTTCAAATCAGCTTTAGCCAGACATCAGGAAGAACTTCTGTAGACACTTTAAGAACAATAAATCCGAGGGCACCTGGGTGACCTAGTCAGTTAAGTGTCTGACTCCTGATCTCAGGATCGTGAGATCAAGCCCTGCACTGGGCTCCATGCAGGATGTGGAGGCTACATAGAAAAAAAGGGGGGGGCCTGGGGGGCTCAGTGGGCAAAGCCTCTGCTTTCGGCTCGGGTCATGATCCCAGGGTCCTGGGATCGCATTGGGCTCTCTGCTCCGCGGGGAGCCTGCTTCCTCCTCTCTCTCCCTGCCTGCCTCTGCCTGCTTGTGATCTCTGTCTGTCAAATAAATAAATAAATAAATAAATCTTAGGAAAAGAATTCGGGACCTAAACTTCGGTAGAGCTAAAGTAGTATCTGTTTAGGACAATTGAATACATTTTAATCTCCACTACATAAAATGTTGGGGCCATTTTCTTGGTGTTGAACAAGTCAAATGGTACGGTATGACCTAGGGGTTGTGATTGGTTTTGTGGTTACTAACAACAGCGGGGTTTTCCTGTTGGCCTCCTGTTAATTAAAATTATCAAAACTCTAAAAGATACATATTTTAAAGTTTGGTGAGAAGTCCATTGATGCATCACCTGAAAGCTGATGACCCAGGAGAGGTGATGTGTAAGGAAGGCCCTGTCTCCAAGGACAAAAGACTTAGGTCCCAGCTCACCACTTGGGCAGAGCACATTTTCCCTTGTACCTTTTCTATTCATGCCCCCAGCAGATCAGATGATGCCCGCGCTGGGCAGGGCAACCTGCTTTACTCAGTGCACCAGTTCAAATGCTAATCTCACCCAGAAGTCCCCACAGACACCTGAAAATAATACGTAGCTAGATACCTGGGTACCCTGTGATCTGGGCAGGTTCACCTAAGACTAGTCCTTACAGTTCTACAAACTAGGTATGCTTTTTGTTTCAAAGGAGTTCCCATTGATTTTGGGATTCAACTCCCCACTATTTAAAAAGTATAAATTTGTGTGTCTAGAATTTTCTATAAGGTCCCCACCTCCAAAGATTGCTGGGAAGTTTTACAAATTCATGTCTTTTTCTCAGCTTTAGGTACGAATTCTTATAACCTAGTGTTTCTCTGGACCTTGGGTGTGGTCTCATTTGAAGGCCTGTGTTTGCAGTAAGCTGGAGTCAATACAGCCTTGTCCAGGACATAGTGGCATGTGGGTCCTTTCAGAGCTAACTCTGATTATTTGGGTGGCTATTATAAATCCTTTAACCACAGTTCCTCTCCTGAGAAAGGCAGCCCCTTAGCACTTTGGTAGATGAGAGTTTAAATTTCTAGTTAGCCTTTGGTTTTTGGTGAAAAGCTGCCATTATGTTGACTTCCCTTCATAAGTCAGATTTGCATTTCTGCCTACTGCACAGAATGAAAGGGATTGAGAATCTGATACTATTAGAAATTGTAGGAAAATAGTGCTTCCTCAGTGTTAACTGTGACTTGATTTACACACATGGAATTGAAATGCCGTGTATACGTTTGTTCTCTAATAATCAGAAAGGGTAGAAACACTTCTCCGAAGCCTGCTCAGTGGAGCTCCCCAGTGGGGTTGTGCCAGCCCAGCCGGACCTGTGACTGGCAGGTGCCGCTCAGGCCTCCAGGATTCATACACAGCCATGTTTACTGCTGGCATCGCAGGAAGAAACAACAGGCTGTGGGACCAACTCGAGCCTACTTAAGAGGAACGTGGACCAGTTAGTATGACAGTGTCCTTATTACCAAAATGTCTTGGCTATTACCCTGACAGTTTCTTCCCCTGCCTCTCTGTACCTAACACCTAGAAGTGCCCTTCATGGCCAACAGCATTTACTAACCTGCTTTCTGACTTAAGGTCTGCATTCCTTCATTTCTGACTTCCAGAGTACAACTGGTGGAGTCTCTTGTATTGGAAGAAAACTGGTTAAAAACTAATTCCTGGGTGCACCCCAGATATATTATCCTAGTCTCTGAGCTGGGCCCTAAAAATATTTTAAATCAAATACCCAGATGAAGTATACACAATTTTAAAAACTCCCTTAACTCTTCAGATGTTCAATCAGAGAAACAACTTGTAGGAGACACCTAGCAAGGGATTTATTGTAGGGTCTGACCTGGTGTGACTAAGGGGCTGGATCTGGTCTGTGTGTGGTGCTGGAGCCTAAAACCCACAGCGCAGGCGTTGGAAAGGGAGGCCAGGTGTGAAGTGCAGGAACACTGGAACGGGTGAGTCAGGGCCATGAGCACACTTGTGTCACCCTCACTACCTCCAGATAGCCCACCTCAGTGACGGGACGGGGTCAAGGGGAAGCTAGAGTGAGTCAGGCAGGAGCTGAAGGCGCTGTGAACCGAGGCACTGCCCGTGCCCCCCCGCCCCCCGTGGGCACCAGAGCAAGACGGCTGCTGCTTCCCCTCCCTCACCTGCCAGGCCCCCTCCAGGGTTCCCAGCATCAGGCCACACCTGAACTTGGGAAGGAGATTCCGTTTCCTTCCCCTGTTGTTGCTTCTACCAAGGAGGTGGCAGCTTGTTCCATGCGTGACCTGGGCTGCTGAAGGAGCCTGAAGGCCAGGTGAGTCGGAGGTACAGGGACCTCGTGCCTGCATTCTGCGAGGCAACTCGTTTTCCACCAGGACAGAGGATAGGGGAAGTCCCACCCGCAGGATCACTAGGGTTTGTCTATTAACATCCTGGGGCTTGTTTTCTGTCGTGGACAGGGAAGGGCTCACAGCATGTGTGTGCACTTCGGAGGTGGTGCGTCTGGTATGTCCAACGAAAGGAGGCCCTGCCTGCCTGGGCCGTGATCACCGTCTCTGTCCTGAAGGTGACTCAGGCAGGCGCTGGCCTCCATCATGTAGCACAAGATTAGCATCCAGGTGGTTCTCGGGTCTGAGTGACTTCTTGGAGCCTGGAATCATCTTTGAAAGGTAATTTTTCTATAATGGGAAAATCTCCATTCAAAAACACAACGTGGGGGGAGGGAGTGGGCACCTGGGTGGCGCAGTTGGCTAAGCGTCTGACTCCTGGTTTCCGCTCAGGTCTGATCTCAGGGTCCTGAGATGGAGACCCACATCAGGCTCTGCACTGAGTGGGGAGTCTGCTTGAGAGTCTCTCTCTCTCTCTCTCTCTCTCTCTCTCTTTGCCCTTACCTCCTGCGTGCTCGCTCGCTCTCTCTTTCACTAAATAAATGTTCAAAACACAATGTGGGGTGTGGATTGATGTTCATGGGGCTGACTTAGGAAGCACAGGTGATCTACAGTGTGCTTCAAGCCACTTTGTCCTCGAGCAGACCTGAACTTGTGCCTCTTCTGCAGTGAGCTGCTCCTGGAGAGCAGTCCGCTGGAAGCTTGTGGAGTTGCAAGAGGAGTTAGCTGTGGTCCAGGAAGAGGTCCCACCCACGCTCTACAGCGGCGATCACTCTCCCAGGGGCCACCAGATGGCAGTGCTGGCTTGCCCAGGCTAGCCGTCCCCCGACAGACCGATGGGTCGCCTAGCGGGTCCTAGGTCCACCCTCTGCCAGGATACAGACTGTGCTGAGGTTTTGAAGGGGCCCTGAGCCCAACTGTAAGCCCTCTTTCATACCTGGAAGGAGGGATGCCTTGTTGGTGCTCTAAATCTCAGATCATCCTCGTACCAAAGCGGAAAGGACAGGTGATAAGCCCAGCAAAATTGGTAGTAATCTATAGAAGAGGGGGTGACCCAGAAAGTTGGTAGGCGGTAATCTATGCTGGAGATGCTGGGTGTGTGTATGGGATGAGGGTACTGAGGTGGGGGCAGAAAGAAAGCGGGGAGAAGGGTGTGGTCTGGAGAGACAAACATCAAAACACAGAATTTGTTTGGAAGCAGAGAAATTTATGGGGTTTCCCAGGCAACGGACGGGCAGCAAGATGACATTAAGACTCAGTATTCATTTGATTCTACTGGTCTCTCTTTCTCCGGGTTTTCTGTGTTTTCTACCAGCAAGTCCTCTTACTTCTTACTTTGGTAAATTCCTTTCAAATGGACCTTGATGTTATGAGGGGCTCGAGTCTCTAAATGCCACTGAGATTCTCGCTGAGGATTTTGTATAGATGCCGACGCCTGCCGAATTTACCACAAATCCTGAGGCTTCATCTCGGTTACGGAAGTTCTGAATCCAAAGAGCAGACCGCTTGCTTCCTGCGGAGATCTGCTCCACCCCAAGAAAATGCGGGAGAAGCTTTGCTGCTTTTCTTTGTAATTTAAATTCTAGTCCGTTAACATATTCATCACCCACACACAGCTGGCAGTGCTCATCCCTGCAAGTGCCTCCTTAATGCCCACCCCTCGCCCCCCACCCCCAGCAACTCAGTGCTCTCCAACTCACAATCTCTTGGGTTTGTCTCCCAAGCGAAGACTTGCTTTTCTCAGAGCCTTTGACTCAACGGGATATGGCCTGTGCTGCTCTCACTTACCACTGGCAAGGGGTCAACGTGTTTTTCTTGTGTCTTCTAGGTAATTACACCTTTTTCGTCTTTTTCTCAGAATAGAAATCAGATAAGTCCAAGACAGACCTACACGTCTTGGCGATTAAAGGAAAGTCCATAATTATCACGATCTATTTCCTACACCAAATTTTGAAACATGCTATAATACAAGGTCTGACCAAATATTTGAATTTAAGGCTGTCTGAAACATTAACAGTTGTAAGAGACTTGTTAAGAATCCCTATTTAACTTTATTTTCCTTTCTTAGTATTTCTTTTTAATTATTCCAAAAGCTGCAACTGGATTCTGATTTTGTTTATGTTCTTGACTTTCTCACATTAGCAGTTTTCATTAACTATTAGAATTGATTCTTGAGAACCACAGGGGGGGCCTTGAAGGTGAGGACACTGCGGACCCATCTGTGCTGCTTTTCCTGTCACTTACAATTTTAAGAGTAGTCCCGCACCAACACCAGGGTGTCGCTGAGCTTCTCGGGGGGCCTGTCGGGCTGCACCTGCTGTTCCGCTTCCCGGGAGCGCCGCCGTTTACAGCCCCTCTGGGACCTGGTCAGGCTTGGGGAAGCCTTGTTCCCGGGCTCTGAGGCTCCGAAACTCGCGCATCGGAAGAGGGTTCCCTCGCCGCTTGCGGTCTCCCCGCGGAGCTATTTGCAACAACGCCAGCAAGGCCAGCGTTTCTCAGGGGAAGACGCGAGCCTGGACAGACCCAGGGCCCGGACGCAGGGCCAGGGATAACCTGCGCGGTGCCGCCTTGCCACAGGCCCTCCCGCGGGCTCTCGAGAGGGCAGGAGTCCGCAGCCGGGCGGCACAGACCCTTAGGAGAGCGTGGACGCCAGAGGATGATTTTCCCGAGAAACCAGAACCGGCTTATTTCTGGTGTTTATTAAGGGGCGTTTGTCCAGACAGTCCCTCTCTCCACGGCCCTGACCACGGCCCTCCAGCTCCTGTCATGCCGCGGCGAGGCCGCCCGGAGCAGAGCCTCGACCCCCGCCCTCTGGAGGGCATGGCAGAGGCAGCCCGAGCACTTCGGGTGTCTGTGAGGAGAACCAGAAGCGTGAGGTCACTGAGTGGGCAGGTGTCCACTTTAGCGGGTCAGGGAGGAGGGGACATTCGCGCTGAGACTCGAGGAGGACAAGCAGGGATCTGAGGGTCCTGGGGACGAGCGTGCAGCACACACCGGTTCCCTCAGGAGCCCGGTCTCCACGCCCGGCCCTGCGGTCCGGCCGGAGCAGAACCGCCTCCCGCCTCCCGCCTCCCGCCAGGGCGCTCGAGCCACCGCGGGGCAGGACGGCCCAGCTGCGGCCCTTCCCAGCCCCGGAGCCCGGGCCCGGCGCCTCCGTCAGCCCCCGGCGCCTCTCGCAAGTGGACACCCTGTCCCGAGAGGGGGCTTCGTTCCAAATTCCTTAAACAACCAGCCACGGGGAAGTCGGCGGCTGGCGAGGGCAGACCGGCCGCCAGGGCAGCTCCGGGCCGAAATGAACCCCGGAACGGCCGCGGTAACCCGGCGGGGCAACCCCATATGCGTGGTTTTCTTTATTTTACAGACCTCCGTGGCGGACTGCTATCGCTCGTTTATTTTTAATTTGGGGACAGAGCTTTGTACGTTAGGGCTCTAGTGTAATATCTCCTCTCCCTCCCCTGCCTTCTCGTTTTTTAGGGAATTTCTACGCTGAACCTGGGACTCGGTCCCACAAGCCCGAGGTTGACAGTCACAGCCAGACAGGCGCCCACTCCTCTTCCTTTTTGGCCAAACTTCTCAACCTACCTAACTTCGCTGAGAGACGCAGTCCGGTAGTCAACAGGGAAGACCGTTAGGGGTAACTCGGTGTGCGTCCGTAACCAGTTTGTTCGACAGCGTCTCACCAGTAACCAGCCGGGAAGGGTGTCCGTGGCCACACCCGATGGCCGCTGCTGAGTGGGGCAGAGACTGTTGTTTCCGGGAGCGCCGCCTGCACAAGCCCCAGAAATGCTCGGCGGCCCGGCTGGCCGGAGGGCGTTGACTCGCTCCCTGCAAGGGCGGGAGCTGGAGCCGCCCCGCTGCGCACAGGCTGTCGCTGGAACTATCTGCTGGACAGTGAAGCTAAAGCCCCAAGCCGTTTACTGTATTATCATTTCTTTGAAGATTTTATTTATTTATTTAGAGAGAGAGCACATGTGTGCTTGTGGGGGAAGGCAGAGGGAGACGGAGAGAGACTCAGGCCGACTCCATGGGGCTCCGTCTCATGGCCCCGAGACTGTGACCTGAGCCAAAACCAAGAGCTGGACGGGCCACTGATGGAGCCACAGGTGCCCCCCCTGAACCCCAGATGCTTTATAAAGATGTGCACGAAGACTTTGGGTTGTCTGGAGGAAACCACAGAAAATTATGACTTCCCTTGGGATTCAGGAAAGTGAGAGGAGTTTTAACCTTTATGCACATTACAAAATTCTAGCAATGTGGATGATACTGAAGGGAGGAGGGTTTCCCTCAGAGAAGACTGCTGGTAGGGAAAAATGGTCAGTGCTTTTCTTACTCCTTTGGAAGCTTGGAGCAAGGTCACATTCCTTCTTCCGGTTTTCACAAATTGGTCAGAAACATTTACCAGTCAAAACTCATCAGGAAGTTTGCTTAGGTTTGGAGGGATTTTTACTTTCTCTTATCCCTTTAATAAATTTGCATCATTCCATGTCCCTTGTAATGCTATAAGAAAAATAATTTTGGAATTTTAAGTACAGAAAACCTAAGTAGCTGTTCAGTGGCTCCAGATGTACAGCCAGTGAGGGGCTGGGTCCTCCTGACCCTTCAGCCTCTCTCACTCTGACACTTGCCATCCCTGTGGGCATGGGGGCTTGTGCGTCTGTCCTAAATGAAGGAATTTCCTAGAGGCCAAGGTCTTATCTTTGCCCATCATCTGAAATGACTGTAAGCTTCGGTTTATTACAAAGCACAAGCTATGTTTTCCTTGAATCCCTCCACTGCCACATCCATTCATCCAGGACTTTGACAATGAACATTTCACATGCACACAGAAGGAGCTGAGAGACCAGTACGGTGAAACGCTATGTGCCCCTCACCCACTTCGATACCTCCTCGTGCTCAGGCTTATGTCATCCTTCCCACCCCCTAGATTATTTTGAAGCAAATCTCAGAAATTCTATAAAACTTCATCGTAAATATTTCAGCCCTGGATAAGATAGTGACCATATATGAAAATATAAACACAGTAGCACAGTCATATCTTTTAAAAATTAACTGTGATTCTTCAATCAAATATCCAGTCCAATGTTCAAGTTTCCTCGATTGTCTCATAAGTGTCTATTTTTTTTAAGATTTTATTTGTTCATTTGACAGACAGAGATCACAAGTAGGCAGAGAGGCAGGGGGAAGCAGGCTCCCCGTTGAGCAGGGAGCCCGATGCGGGGCTCGATCCCAGGACCCTGGGATCACGACCTGAGCTGAAGGCAGAGGCTTAACCCACTGAGCCACCCAGGCGCCCCTCATAGATGTCGATTTACAGTTCATTCAAGTCAGGAGCAAAATCCCTCTCTCTCTCTCACTCACCTGACATGAAATTGTCAAAGAGGGCAGGTGGTTTGTGCTGCAGACTTCCCTGCTTTGTGGACATTACTGACTGCATTTCTGTAATTTCTATAAATGTCTTTCCTTGTAAATCAGTAGATTTAGAAGCTTGATCAGATTCAGTTCCATTTTCCACTAACAGAGCAAAAGACGTTTGTATGAGTCTTAATATTGCTGAGATGAGCAAATTAGATGTTTCTATTAGTTAAACAAAGGCACAGGGCACCTGGGCCACTCGTCGCTTTTCCAGGCAATTTTGCCAGAAATGGATCGACAAGGTTCCAGCACTACTCAGGAGACCCTGACCTCTTAGTAGGGTCTGGGCTCTGATCTCTCCCAACCTGCTCAGCCAAGGAAGGAGGATGCTAAAGGCCGGGAGCAAAGGGACATTCCAGAAAGAAGAGGAGCACGTGTGTTTGTTCTTCAGACCGGACCCCAAGACCTGTTCTCTCTAGCTGCTGACTGTCCCAGGCTTTCCGAAAGAGCCAGCAGTGAGCAGACATGCTGGAAAACAGCCTCTTCCTGCTGTGTAACCTACTGAGGTAGTCACCGTCTCATTTCCTTCATTGTGACAAGTGCTTTTGTGAACCGCGTAGATGTCTTCTTGGGATACGAGACCTATCTCGGAGTACTGTGGCTCTTCCATGCGTGCCACTGTAAGACTGCCTTCGCCCCTTCTTCAAATCATAGGCTCCAGATCAGTGGGCTCCCCCGCAGGCAGGGCGGAGGCCCCTGCCCACCGGGCGGGGGGACCTGGGGGGCCCCAGCCTCTGCAGGAGCCACTCCTGGCCGCCGGTCTGCTGGTCTACGTGAGGAGCCCTTCACAAGGTCTCAGCGGCTGCTTCCCGGCAGGGCCTTTCCTTCCAAGGTTCTTTGCTTTTTGTTCTTAAACATGGTTTCTACTCGATCTCGTTACCCTGCTCTGTGTCACACGCTGCTTGCTTTCTCAGATAGCAGACTTTCCAGCCCATCTGGTCCGCTCGCTCTGGCAAGTCCCCTTACAATTCAGCCCCTCTGTTCCACACTTTCCTGGGCTTTTGGCTTAACACCTTTATTGCATGTTTTATTCCTAAGGGGTAGTGCTAAGAATGCCCTGTTGGTCTCATCTCATCTCTGCCATTATTTGTATTGTCCGTGCGCTGGGACTATTTTTGGGAGAGTGCTGCCTCAGTGACAGCTGTGGGACACATTTAACCTGCCAGCTGAAATGTCTCACAAAATGCCCTCCACGTTCCAGCTTCTGTACATGGCTCTGCCTGGGCACAAACGGCAACAGGGTCGGTGTGACTGGTACCTCTTCTGGGAGGCTCAGGTGGTCCAGACTCCCTTTTAGAAACTTCAGGGTCAAGCTATTTGTAGTGAGGACCCCTCACACTCCAGCAGCCACACCTGCTTCCTGCCAGCAGGCGGGAACTGGGGTCCCTGATGGCCTTAAAAGGAAAGGACTTGGGAGAGGCCACCCCGAGTCAGACCGTGAGCTGCACAGGCCGGCGCTTCTCTCTGAGGGCAGTGCCAAGGGAATGATTCGTGGGCGCGAGAGGGTGTCCTCCCAGAGCCTGGCCTCAAAATAGCCTGGCTGTCCTGAGCTTCCCTAGGAGCACGCCAGGAGTCCATCGCCGCAGCCCATGGAAAGCCACTGAAAACCTATTTATACTTTATGTTTGTGCCATCATGGATTGCAGCTGAATTCAAACTGTCAGTCCTGAGGCATTTGGTTTCTGTTTTCCTGCGACTAAGGCTGTCTTTACGTTTCAGGGCTGTCCTCCTGCCTCTATGGCTGGGAACTACAGATGCCATGGGTCCCATCAACTTGTGAATGTACCTCGCAGGGTCTGGCTGACACTGAGGGTGGCCATCCGCTGTCACGGACACCTTCAGCCGCCCTAAGGAGGGCACCCCAGGTGGCCCGTGACTCCTCAGTGTACGGGCAGAAACTGAGTATCTTGCCTTTCAGAGTAGATTCCATCCCAAGAATTGTCATCCCAATTTCCTTCATGACTACAGCCCAAAATAAGCTTTTATAGGGAGAATAGTTCATGCAAATGTGGCCAATGACCTCGGCTGAGCCACGGCCACCCTCCCTTTCTCTACCTCACTCGAGTTGTGACAAGTGCACAAGGCAGGAGGTCAAATTCGGGAGGACGCTAAGGAAAGTTACAGGCTGGAACCCGACTTACGCAAATTTCATCTAGAGAGTCGAGCTGGGCTCTCTCAGCAGCCTGGTGCCCCTGCACGGCAAGAGGAGCTCAAGGTGTCCAGGGAGCTCCTGGGAGCTTGTAAGCTCTCAGGTTAGAGTGCGTTCTAGGCAATATGTTGTAAAATCTAACAGAGATGGGGCATATACATGAAATAGGGCCCAAGGGCCAGGGAGACCCTTCACGTATAGAGAGCAGTGGGGGAACCAAGCCCCCTGGGCTCCTCTCCTCAGGTTGGCATGTGGTCTGCCCCTCACACACTTGCCAGAGGGAGCACAGCCAAGCTCACACTGTGGCGCTGTCACTCACACTCACTTCTCGGGCAGCGCCACGCTTATTGTTGGCCAAAGACACCTGCAGCGCTGCTGGTTGTAGGCTCTGGAGTCCAGTGGCTTCCCAGCGGGAAGGCCTCACTTCCCAGCTCTGTGGCCTTGGGAAAAGTGTTGGACATGGGGAAGCTGTGGTTTCCTCACTGGTGAACTGGGGTGATATCCCCACATCTCTGAGGACCTCCTTGGAGTGAGGACTAAAGGAGCCACTGTGTGGAAGTGTTGGGCCCGGAGCCCGACACGTAGTAGGGCATCCTCGGGGAATCACAGCCATCCTGATTAGGGCCTCGGTGGTGTTCCTGCGCTCCACAGGGGATTACGGCCCCCCAACCCCCACCTGCAGGGACCCTCTCCCTTACCCTTCCAGTCCTTCAAGGTGTGGCTCGGGGCAGCCACCTCTGGCCCCTCCCCTCCCCACCCCCACCTCCTAACGCCCTTTCCTCTCTCGTCCTGTGCAGGACTCTGAGCCAGTGACTCTGCACGTGTCGTCCGCCATTAGCCCGGGCACAAGGACGTCACGGCTCGGCACTCTGGCTCTAGGTCTATGTCCACCATTACTGCTTACTAAATCGTGTAAAACCAGTTAATCACATCCACTTACCAGTTTCTTGGATAAAGCGTTGGCTGGCAACTATAAATGTCTTTGATTCTTGAAGAATTCATTGTTACTAAATCCAGTCCTGTAGGAAAACCTGACCCAACACAGTGTGGCTCGGCTGGGGTGGGATGGAAAAGATAAAAAGAATTCTTGGTGGTGGAAAGTTGGAGGAGCCCCTGAGCCAGCACCTCCTCCCATCCCAGCGGAAGCTTGATCTCCAAACTAAGCATCTGTTTCTGAGCTCGGGGGGGCCAGCAGCTGCCGCAGAGGGCAAGGGGACAGTGCTCTGATCAGAACCCTTCCAAAGCAGCGTCCTCCCTCCAACCGGCGGCGGCCGCCCCTGTTGGCTTTCTCTGAGCTGGCCTCCAGCCCCTGGCCACTCCCTAAGGTCCCTTGGGGTCACTTTGCTGCCTACAGCCTTGAGATTTGGGAACAGCTCCTCTCACCTTCTGCCTCTGGTGAGCCATTAAAATTCCATATGTGCGAAATGGAGTAAATGATCCAGTATGATACAGTCACTGTTCTTAGACCCCAAAACTTAATTTTTATATATTTATTTATTTTTAAAACTTTATTTTTAATTGGTGCTTAATAACCTTGTACTTGGGGACGCCTGGGTGGCTCAGTTGGTTAAGCGGCTGCCTTCGGCTCAGGTCATGATCCCAGCGTCCTGGGATCGAGTCCCACATCCGGCTCCTTGCTCGGCGGGGAGCCTGCTTCTCCCTCTGCCTCTGCCTGCCACTCTGTCTGCCTCTGCTCCCTCTCTCGCTCTCTCTCTGACAAATAAATAAATAAAATCTTTAAAAAAAAAAAAAATAACCTTGTACTTGAACTAAAATGTTAAAAATCCTAGTCATGGGTCCTTATCCTTCAGTATCTCATGAAATCGGTTTTCCCAAGCATATGGCTTTTCTGGTTTTTTGTTTTTTTGTTTTTTTTAGGATTTCATTTATTTATTTATTTGAGAAAAAGAGAGAGGGGGGAGGAGAGCATAAGCAGGGGGAGGGAGGAGGACAGGAAAGAACGCACATGCGGCACAGAGCCTCCAGGTATCGGTCTGACAACCCTGAATCATGAACTGGGCCGGAGCCAAGTCGGACCCCAGGCGCCCCACGGCTCAGGCCCTTTTATCCAGCATTGTGCGTACTGGTTCTCATACACACACGCACACGGACATGCGCACACACCCCTATTTTTAAAAAATTTGCTTTCTTGGAATCCATCTTTGTATTCCCAGTCCTAAAATAAATAGTACGAGGAGTTACTGAAACCATGTTCTCTTCCCTGACTCCTTTGCTACTTTAGTCTTAGTGAAGACCCTGCTGGTCTTGAACCTGGATGACTCCAGTCATCTCCTGGCCCACCCGCTGGCCTTCACATCTTTGCCTCACCCCTCCCCACAGGGTGTGAACTTCCTTACATGCAAATCTGGCCAAACCATTTCCCTCCTTGAAATTCTTCGTGCCTATTGTTTTTACTCACTTTAAAATATTTACATACAACGGAATTAACTCTTTTGGACGCACTTGTGCGGGTTTTGACAAATGCACACAGTTGGTAACAACCAATGTGTCACAATGGAGACACAGAAGGGTTGCTTCTCCTCACAGAAATCCCCTGTGATCTCTCCCCCAACCCCCAGCCCTTGGCGACCATGGATCTATTTTCTATTCCTTTAATTTCGCCTTTTCCAGAATATCATACAAATAGAATCATACACCTAAGTGTTTAAATGTTTTAAGTGATTGCAAATGGTTCTGTATTTTTACTTTTGGTGTCTGTGTAGTCGTATCTGGTGTCGAGAGCATTACTGGTTTCTGCATATTCGTCCTCTGTCCTGCAATCTCACTGAATTCCCATATAGTTTAGGTGTTTCTTTTTACAGGTTCCTTAAAACGTTCTGTATAAACAGTCATGTTGTCTGTAAGTACAGAGTTTTAGTTCTTCCTTTTGCACCTGTATACATTTTATTTCCTTTTCCGGCTTTATTGTACTGGCTAGACCTTCTAGCACTGTGTGGAGTAAGAGTACTGAGAACAAACATTCTTGCCTTATTTCCAGTCTTAGAGGGAAAGCATTTAGTCTTTCACCATGAAGTATAATGTTAGCTGGAGGTTTTTTGTAGATGTTCTTTGACGTTGAGGAAGGTCCCCTCTATTCTTATTTTTCTAAGACTTTTTAATCACGAATGGATGTTAGATTTTGTCAAATGCTTTCCCCACATCAATATGATCATATGACTTTTTTTCTGAACCTGTTATTTTGAATAATTTGAATTATTTCAAATTAAAAATGATATGGCTTGATATAATTGATGTAATTTAAATTACATTTTAAAATTATTAATTTTGGGGGCACCTGGGTGGCTCAGTGGGTTAAAGCCTCTACCTTCAGCTCAGGTCATGATCTCAGCCCCACATTGAGGGATCGAGCCCCGCATTGGGCTCTCTGCTCAGCAGGGAGCCTGCTTTCCCCTCTCTCTGCCTGCCTCTCTGCCTACTTGTGATCTCTGTCTGTCAAATAAATAAATAAAATCTAAAAAAAAAAGATTATTAATTTTTGAATATTGAACCAGCCTTACATTTCTAGAATAAACCTCACATGGTCAAGGTGTATAATTCTTTTCATGTGTTTCTGAACTCTATTTGGTACTATTTTATTAACGTTTTTGCACCTATATTCATGAGGGGTATATGTCTACGAATTTCATTTCTTTGGTACTGTCTTTATCTGCTTTTGAATAAGAAAAATACTAGATTCACAAAATTAATTGAGAAGTGTTCCCTCCTCTTCTATTTTCTGAAAGATATTGTACAGAATTGGTGTTAACTCTTCTTTAAACATTTGGTAGAATTATCCGGTGAAACCATCTGGGTCTGGGGATTTCTTTGGGGAGTTTTTAAATTATGAACTCAATGTTAAAAGTTATAGGGCTAATCACTACACAACTAATGAATTGTTGAACACCGCATCAAAATTAACGATGTAGTATATGTTGGCTAACAGAACATAATAATAAAAAAAATCTAAAATAAAGAGTTATAGGGCTGTTCAGATGATTGATTTCATATTGAATGAGAGCTGTGGGAGGTTGTATTTTTCAAGATTTGGTCTATTTCATCCAAATGACCAAATTTATGTGTAGAGTTGTCTATAGTATTCCCTTTTGGTCCATGGGATGTCTGATGTCTAGTGACATTTCCTGTCTCATTCCTGATATTGGTAATTTGTGTCTTCTCTCTCTCCCTCTCTCTCTCTGTCTCTGTTTTGCTAAAGGTTTGGCAATGTTATTGATCTTTTCCAAGAATAAGTTTCTGTCTTAATTTTTTTTCTAGTGTTTTAAATTTCATTGATTTCTGCTCTTTATTATTTTTTTTCTTTTTGCTTGCTTTGTGTTTTCCTAGGTTCTCGAAGTGAGAGCTTAGATTATTGATTTGAGAAATCATATGTGTTCTCCAACCATAATTGACTCAAACTAGAAATCAATAACAGAAAAAAGAAAAATAACAGGAAAATCTCAAAGATGAAGCCTCAAGGAAAATGAAACAAATACATTGCTCTGAATAAAAATGATGCACAACATATCATACTTACGTGTATGTTTCCAAATCCGGTCTGCCCGTCCGTCTGCCTTTCTTTCTTTCTTTCTTTCTCCTTCTCCTTCCTCCCTCCCTTCCTTCCTTCCTTTCTCCCTCTCTCCCTCCTTCCCTCTTTTTCTTTCTTTCTTTCTTTCTTTCTTTCTTTCTTTCTTTCTTTCTTTCTTTCTTTCTTTCTTTTTCCTTCCTTCCTTCTTTCCTTCTTTCTCTTTCTTTCTCTCTCTCTCTCTTTCTTTCTTCCTTTTTCTTTTTTTTCCTCCAAGACATCTTGGTATATCTTCCATGGGCACTTGAAAAGGACATGTATTCTCTTGTTGTTGGTAGGACTGTTGTATAAATATTGACTAAAGATTATGGGCTGGTTTGTAGTTGTTGAGAGAGGGATGTTCTCATCTCCAGCTGTAATAGTGGATTTGTCTGTTTCTCCTTTCAGTTCTGGAAGTTTTTGTTTTGTTTCATATATTTTAAAGCTCTGTTGTTTGGTGCATACCCATTTAGGATTGCTATGTCTTCTTGGTGGACTGGTCCTTTTATCATTATATAATGACGTATTTGGGCTCTGGTAATTTTCTTTACTCTGAAGTCTACTTTACTTGATAGTAATGTAACCACTTCTGCTTTCCTTTGATTCTTATTTCCATGATGTATATATTTCAACCTTTCTTCTTTCTGCCTATTTCATCATATTTGAAGTAGTTGTAAATAGCATAATGTGAAGTCATGCTTTTTAATCCTCTCTACCAATCTTCCTTCTAATTGGAGTGTTTAGACCATTTATAAGTAATTAAATTGATGCTGTTAGGGTTTAAGTTGCCAGCTAATTTTTTATTTTCTATTTGTTCTCTCTGTGTTTTTTCTCCTTGTTTTCATTTTCTTTTTTTTAATAAGATTTTTAATTTATTTATTTGATAGAGAGATTGAGAGAACACAAGTAGGCAGAGTGGCAAGGAGAGGGAGAGAGAGAGAGAAGCAGGCTCTACACTGAGCAGGGGCCCGACGCTTGATCCCAGGACCCTAGGATCATGACCTGAGCTGAAGGTAGAGGATTAACCAACTGAGCCACCCAGACATCCCTGTTCTCTTTTTCTTAATCTTTTTGTAGATTACCATCTTTTTACCATTCCATTTTGACTAATCTATATATTTTTAAAAGATTTTATTTATTTATTTGACAGAGGCATAGCGAGAGAGGAAACACAAGTAGGAGGAGTGGAAGAGGGAGAAGCAGTCTCTATGCTGAACAGGGAGCCCAATGTGGGGCTCGATCCCAGGACCCTGGGACCATGACCCAAGCTGAAGGCAGACATGTAAGGACTGAGCCACCCAGGTGCCCCTATATATTTTTTTTAATTGTGTCTCTTAGTAAATTTTTTCTAATTATTACATTATTTATATAATGATCCAAGATTCCTTCTTTTCTTTATTCCTATCTGTTTAGAGAATTTCCCTTAACCATTAATTTAAGGTAGGTCAGCTGACAACAAATCCTCTTAATGGTTCTTCATCTGAGCATGTCTTTATTTCCCCTTCATATTTTTCCTGGATATGTGATTCTTGGTTGACAGTTCTTTTCTTTCAGAACTTGAAAAAAAGTGTTGCTTTCTTGGTTTCTGATGAGAAATCTACTGTCATTTGAACTGTTTTCCCCTATAGGTAAGGTGTCATTTCTCTTACTCCTTTCCACATTTTTTCCTTGTCTTTAATTTTCAGAAGTTGAGTTATGATGTGTCTTGATGTGGATTTCTTTGGGGTCATCCTGCCTGGGGTTCACTTAACTTTTTGAATCTATAGATTTATATATCTCTTGCTAAATTTGGGAAACAGCCATCATCATTATCATCATTTAGTACTTTTATGTCCTGCCCTCTTTCTCCTCTCTCTTTGACACTCCAGTGATATGAATGTTAGATCTTTTTTTTTTAAGATTTTATTTATTTATTTGTCAGAGAGAGAGAGCCAGAGAGCGAGCACAGGCAGACAGAGTGGCAGGCAGAGGCAGAGGGAGAAGCAGGCTCCCTGCGGAGCAAGGAGCCCGATGTGGGACTCGATCCCAGGACGCTGGGATCATGACCTGAGCCAAAGGCAGCTGCTTAACCAACTGAGCCACCCAGGTGCCCCTGAATGTTAGATCTTTAGTTATGGTCCTAAAAGTCCCTGAGGCTCTCTTCTGCTTTTGTGTTTTTTAAGCCTTATTTTCTTTCTGTTGTTCAGACTGGATAATTTCTACTTTTCTATCTTCTTGTTCAGTGATTCTTTCCTCTACCCCCTCCATTCTGCTCTTGGGTCCACCCCTTAAATTTTTTATGTCATTAATATATTTTTCATTTCTAAATTTCCCATTTGATTCTTATATCTTCTATTTTTTTTTGCTGAGATTTTGAATTTTTTCCATTTATTTTTAGTGCATTTATATTGCTTGCTGAAGCATTCTTATGATGACTTAAAAACCCTTGTCAGATGATTCTAACATCTCTGTCAGTGTTAGAAACAAATCCTTGGTATTTCAGTATCTCACCAATATATAATATTGTCACGCTTGTTTTTAAAAGCCACTTTGCTAAATGTGTAGTGGTATCACGTTGTGGTTTTAATTTGCATTTTACTAATGACTAATAATGTTGAAAAATTTTTGCTTATTTTTTATAATAAATTGTTTATTTATCATTACATTTTCTTATCATTACATCTTCATTACTTTTTAAAAAGCTCGCTAGCATCTAGAATAATCCTTGGCATGGCATATGGGATCCCGTATAATATGACCCCTGCCTGTGTTGTATTTTCAACTTCATCTTCCAGTTGAGTATTGCCTTGATGACCTCACTCATGATTGAAAAATTATTACAATATCACAGTAGACTTCCTTCATATTCCTACTCCCAAATCTATAACCCCACCTACACCTGTCACTCTTTATTCCATCCTAATGTAACTGGAGAAGTGTCTCTCCTCCTAACAAATGTCAACTCTTGTACGGAAAGAGTTTCCTTCCCACATTGTCTAGGACTTCGTTCCTTCCATTATTCCCTTTTCTGTCATGTACAATTGATTTTCATTGGCACCTGATTATTCTTACCAGCAAAATAATGTGCTCTTGTATAGCCCATCACAAGGAAACAAGAGAACCTCTCTTGCCCCCTAATTCCCTTCCAGATGTTTCCTTACTCTTATTCTCTTTATACTCAAATTTCTCAAACACATTTTCTATAATTTTCCTGTTCCTTCTTTATTGTCCTCTGACCCACTAAAGTGCTCTTGTCAAGGCACCACTGATCTACTTGGGCAAAATCTAATGAAGAATTCTCTTGCTTGACCACTGCCTTCCGTTTTGAAACAACCTCTTGTCTTAGGTTTGATGATGCCATATTGCCTTGTGTTTTCTCCTATTTCTCTAGCTGCTCCTGTGTACCTTCTCCTTTTCTCTCCATCTTCTAGTTGTGCTTCTAAGGAGTCATAAGGCTACTCTTAAAGAAAATTGGCTTTTGTGATACAGTTTTTTAAAATTATATTAAAGTGCATGAAGATATCTTTTCATTGAAAAGGAGTCCATGACTATATATGATGATTATATGATGAGTTAAAAATCTACTAACCACTCACATGCAGCCCTATTCTCCCCAGAACTAAATGAATGCCGGGCCTATAGCTCTCCAGCCCTGTATCTCCAGGACCCCGGCTGCCCAGCCTCATGTCCCTTCCCAGATGACATGTATTCATGCTTTTAGAAGAGTTTCCCTCAGCTCTGCAAGTAGCAGCTTCTCTCTCTCAGCGACCTTGTCTGAGTGTTCTTTTTCAGAGCAAACTGATTATTGTGTCCCTGGTAATTAACACCACCTGCAATAATTTGTTCACATCACCCGAGGATAATCAGTCTCTGCCATTAGATTAAGCCCTTTGGAGGCAGCAACTCTGTCCCGGTGTTTGGGAACAAACAGGGCACGTGCGAGCAGTGTGACAACTCCCATGAAGCCAGCATTTGCGTACAAATTCATATTTACACGCACAGAGGCTACGTGTGCACCTACTCATGAATGCAGGCATTCCTCATTACTCACTGGTGCTGTATTCAGGCACTGGCTTGCTTGCTAAGATTCCTTTGTAACCCCATGGTCGCAAGGGACATGAGAAGAGCTGGAGAAGAGGGGAGTCACCCGTGTGTGTGCTCCCAGCTGAGATGGAGGCAGGCGACACTCTGCCTTTCTGTTTCAGCTTTCACTGTCAAGAGGGACCCCTTTGCCACCGAGTTAGTGCCTTGTTTTCATATTTTTTTGCTTTTTATTGGTGATTTTGCCATTTAAAGTGGCCCTCAAACCTAGTGCTGACATGCTGTCTAGGGACCCTGAGTACAAAAAGGCTTTGATAAGCCTCATGGAGAAAATATGTGTGTAGATGGTTTGTGCAGGCCTGGAGTAGAGGTCTGCTGGCAATGAGCTCAGTGTTTGCAAGTCAACGGTGGATATTAGGTAAAGTGTCTTGAATAGAAATGCACATAAAACAGGTTGACATAGTCATTGGTTGGTGAAAATATTGTGACCAGAGGATCATGGGAACCTGACCCTGGTATTTCCCTCTGGGAAAAACGATTTAATCTTCACTAATTCAGAGTTTGTGGTGACTTTATAGAGCATAATTACTGCAAACAGCAAGACTCAATAGTAAAAATACATATACCTTTCTCCAGTTTGCTTCCTTTAATTATCAGTTGTGGGGGAAGCTGGAAAAAATGTATACACACACACACACGTGTGTGTATTTGTATTTTGTCTGTCTTCTATGAATGCCTGTTTATCCTCTTTATTCATTTTTCTATTAGTTGTCTTTTTCCTAACAAGATAAATACTTTATTCATCTATTATGCATATCAATTCTTTATCTCTTACTTTACAGACATTTTTTTCCAGTTACCACTCTTTAAACTTCACTTATATGGTCTTTTCACACAAGAATGTCGCAAATGTTTAAATGGTCAAATCGGCCAGACTTTTCCTTTGTGACTTCTGGGTTTGTTCTTTTCATAGGATGGCCTTCTTCAACCTACATTAATAAAACAGACTTCTCTATTTCCTACTCTGTTTTTGAAGGAAGGGAGCCTTCTACTTCATCTGGGATATTTTCAGCATTTTAAGGTGGGAAACTGCTGAATTAGCAGCTGCTCAAAATTTCTTCTTCCTTCTTCTCCCAGCCTTATTTTCCGTTAACGCCTTAGGATCGGAATCGACTGATTGCCTCTGCCTCGCGTCTGACTCCACACACATCGTCTCCCAGGTTGTCCCTCCAGCTGCTTGTCAGTCCAGGGTGCGCGCTGGTGCGCCGTCTGGGTGCCCTGGGACACCGGTCAGCCCTGGCACAGCAGCTCCACTTCCCTCAAGGACCTCCACTCCATTCCCCCCTTGTGCAACAGTACTGGTGTCTCCAGTTATCCTTGATGCTTTAAGGAAGTCTTTAAAAAATGTTTCTATATAAGGTACAGACTAAAGCCCACACTTGAAAGAAGACCTTAATAACCAGAGACCTATTTATTTATGTCTTAATTTTATTTTATTTAGTAATCTCTGCACCCAACGTAGGGCTCAAACTCATGACCCTGAGATCAAGAGTCACAGTCTTCTAGCTGAGCTGGCCAGTCCCAGGCCAGAGACCTTTTTAAAACCTCTGAAGAGAGGGGCCTGGGGGGTTCCGTCGGTGAAGCGTCTGCCTTCGGCTCAGGTCGTGGTCCTGGGATCGAGCCCCGTGTTGGGCTCTCTGCTCAGTGGGAAACCTGCTTCTCCCTCTGTGGCTCCCCCTGCTTGTGCATGCTCTTTCTCTCTGTCAAATAAATAAAGTCTTAAAAACTAAACAATGCCTCTGAAGAGAGCAGAAGTGCAGAGAGTCCTGGCTTCACCAAGATGAGTGTTTGCTCGTCTCCTACAGGTCCCGTTGTCCCCGCATGTCCTCACTGGCTGTGTGACAGCTCCTCGTGCAGGTGTCAGGCCGTAGCCAACTGGGCAGCGGGAGCTTGGAGCCTGGCCTCGAATCATTTCCTGTAAGTGAGGCCCCTGCCAGTGGCTGCCAGGCTGGACAGCTATGGCGAGATCATCTACCGGAGTGAGACAAAGCCCTTTCTGCCTTCTCTGCTGGCCTAGGAGCCTCGAGGCTGACATGAGGTCCCCCACTCATGCTGCTGGACTGACCCACTGCCTTTGGGCCTTTGTTGGGTAAGGAGTTACTGTGTATAGACTGCCACCATCCCCTTATCCTTTTTGTTCTCTAACTCAGTAAAGCTGAGGAATGGATAGAAAAGAACTTGCGAACTCTTAGGAGGTTTTTTCCCTCATCAGTCTCTGTTCCAAAGGATGAGCAGATCACAGACGTACAACTTTGCAGAAATGAAACCAAGTGAGCAAAATCCAACTCAACCTAACAGTTATTCTGTGCGCTCTGGCCATAAAAGTCACCGAGACAGTGGTTAAGTCAGAGAGCCAACAGAATAGAGAGGGCGGGCCCACTGGCTGGGAGGCATCTTAGAAGACTTAGGGGTCATGTGGAAAGGACTAGCTTCCTGAGGGGTTGATGACCAGGTAGGATTTGGGGGAATGCCGGCAGGGGGTCCTGGCTGGGCTGGGGCTCTCTCAGCTTCTTCACTGAACACCCGACAGCAGCATACTGGGAGCGGGGTGCTGGATCCAGGAGTTTTTCACCTCAACATCTTTACTCAGTGAATCTATCAGGACTTTTTAGATGAAGGGTTGTAGGAAAGTCCAGCTTGAGCGGCAGAGAGACATCCAGCAAGGCCTGATCCGGCCACCGGAGAGCAGCCTTTTCTCTCTGTTTGCCGCACGGCCCCACCTGGCTTCCAGGCCTACCCTGGGGCCCGTCACCCTCACCAAGAAGACGAGACACACTGGCTGCCTGAAGGTGATGTGGGGCAGCCGCAGGAGCTGGAGGCAAGGGTAGGTTTTATCCAAGTGCTTGACCAGGGAAGTAGTAGTTATTGACAGGAAAACCAGGGCCCTGTGGTCAGCACATGGCGACGACTGATGTTGGGCTCGTTCTGCTCCCACTGGCCACCTGGTATTTCCTCTCCACCCCTCCCGGCCAAGCTTCTCGCCTAGACCCCCACCCAGTTTTCCATCATCCCAAATGCCTGTGTGTCTGGCACGTACCGTGTCCTCAGTGCACGTGGACTGAATGAGTGAAATGCCTCATAAAACGCCTCCTGATATTGCCAGTAAAACGCATTTTCTGCCTTCTCCCAACTCCCACAGACCTTGTTCAGACTTTGCTTATGACACCAGATTTCTGCCTCCTTTCTATGCTTGTTTCTATGCTTGTCTTGATCTCTTCATGAGACGATACAGTGCTCGACATGGAGCTGTTCTTTCTCCCTTTTCTTTCCTGGGATGAAGGGACCAGATAAATGTTTGGTGATAGACTGAATACATGAATGAAAGAGTGAATGAGAAATTAATAGACGGAAAATAACCACGTAGGTCCTGCCTGGACTGAAAGCATGGGAAAGAGTTAAGACAGGGAGGGCGCCTGGGGGGCTCAGTGGGTTGAGCCTCTGCCTTCGGCTCAGGTCATGGTCTCAGGGTCCTGGGATCAAGCCCCGCATTGGGCTCTCTGCTCAGTGGGAAGCCTGCTCCCCCCCCCACCCCCGACCACGCCCTGCCTCTCTGCCTACTTGTGATCTCTGTCTGTCAAGTAAATAAATAAAATCTTAAAAAAAAAAAGAAAGAAAGAAAGAAAAAGAGAGAGAGAGAAGACAGGGAGCATCTGGGGGCTCAGCGGTGTGGCGGCAGCATCTGGAGGTGATGAAATGGGCCATGAGCATGTGGCCGCTGGGCCAAGGCTGCTGACGGGATGCCAAGCACCATCCAGAGAGAGTGGCCAGAGGGCCCAGGGGTCCCTTTTTAGGAAGCCTGGCCTTGTTCTGAAGGCTTTGTGAAGCTGACCACCCATTCTCAGTAGGAGGATGAGGGGTGGGATTTGTGATTTAGACCGATCACCCCCACAGCTGTTAGGGATTCAGAGTACGGGGTGGGCTCTGGGGTAGATGGTGGTAGTGGAGAGAGGTGGGCAGACTGGGGAGGTGTTCGGATAGCAGAGCAGAAACTGTGGCCATGGGCAGGGTGTGGAGGAGGATGGGCAGGAGTCCCATCTTCCTGGAAGTCTCCGATGCCTGGGCCCGATGCACTCTCACTCTCCACTGGCCTTCTCATCTGTCCTCCCCTTGCCCACCCTCTTGTCCACATTGGAAATGTGCACAAGAGGCAGTGCCGAGAGCCCCGGACAAGCATCGGAGTGGGAACAGGATGGGTGGGCCCCCACAAGTCCTGGTAGCCAGTCTCATTTGTTGGGACTCAGTGGTCTCAAAGAAAGCGAGTTCCGAGAGGCCTTGTCCCTTCAGGCACTATTTGTGGGTGGAGCAGTGACCAGGGGGAGGGCGGCTGTCTTTTCATAGGCCAGAGGTCAGAGGTGGCCTCCACAGCTGGCAGCCGACAGGACAGTTGGAAGAAAGCCCCAGCCAGCTGTGCCCACCGCTCAGGCTGAAGGGCTACATGGGTGAAGAGGTGGGAGGGTTCACACGGGAAATGAGAATGGAACTCCCCAAGTCCCTTTGTCCCTTGGTGGGGAGAGTAGCACTTGCCTCCCCCATCATAAGGACACCAGCCGTGATTGCCTATTGACTGTTAGGGGTTGGGCTCTGTGCCATGTGCTGTGCATGGACCCTACGACCCCATCCTCACAGTGCCCTTCGAGGTGGGTGCCATTATTACCCCCAGTTTCGGGATGAGGACACTGAGGCGCAGAGCACAAGGAAGTCATTCATCCCCACTGATGTTTTGGCCTGCAGGTTAGAGACCGGGGCTTTGTAACTGCAGTAACCCCACGTGCAGATGTGGCAGGCTTCTGGGGGAGCAGCTGGCCGCCCCAGGGACCAGGGGAAGAGAGACTCTGAGAGGGTGCTCTCATGTGTCCTGGTCAAGACGGGGGAGGAGATGGAAGCCTTTCAGGAAGGGAGAGAGAGGGTTTAGCTAGTCACTGTTACAGAAGCTTCCATTCAAAGAATGAAGATCTTCTCAAGTTGTGATCGGAAGAGCCAGAAGCTGCCAGAGGGCTTCCGTCTCCGTGAAGCGACGCTCCCAAAGTCACCGCCAGGGTTTGTAAGAGGCGCTGCTGGGACGCCTGGTCCCGAAAGAGAAGCCCGCCCTCACCCAAGGAGATCCTCTGTTATTATTTTCCGAGTGTGCGAGCGTTGGAACCACGGCTGAGCGGACGGATTTCCTGCTGTGAGCCCTCGCAGGAAGGGACCTGCTCAAACACTCCCGCGGACGGCGGCACGAGCTGCTGTGAAAGCTCGTTCTGACGCCCGAGGACTCGGCAGGGCAGGCGCATCCTTCTTATCCTCGTGAGGTCCATGATGGGAGCACCCCGTGGGGGTTGTAATGATGGGGGCGGTCCCTGATCCACATGCCGTTCAGGCCCCCAAGCTGATGGAGGTCCTGCCACCTTCGGCATCTGGTGTCCGAGGTTGTCCCAGCTGGAGATCCAGCTGGCAGACAGGAGAAGTTAGAGTGTGGAAGACCCCAGCGTGGGGGGGGCGCTCCACCTGCCATAGCAAGATACCACAGTCCAGGCAGCTCAGACCGTAAGGACCTATTTTATATTTTTATATTTTAGCCAGAGGCTTCCCCCAGGGGATTTACTTAAAAACAAGTCCTGGAAACCAGCCCCAGGTAACAAAGCCCAGGTACAAGGGTGGGTCAGGCCAGGTGGAGACATCCGATCAGTGGGGGGTGCATACTGTCTCCCTAGCTACCAAGGAGTATGGGCCCCGCCCTTTGGGAGCCTTTTGGGCGCCAATCCTAACCATAGGCTGGTTCAGATGTCTACTAGGGTAAATTGTAACTCAATTGGTCACCCAGCATGACTGTGCGGCTTTCTCTGTGTGTTACAGTCTCATTGGCCACCTGTGCGTGGCCAGGCCCGACCGCATGGCCTTTGCCCTTAAAAGCCAGTCTGTGAAACAGAGAAGGGTCGCCCTCTCTGTAAGAGGTGCGTCCCCGAACATTCGGTTAGATTCTTGATGCTTGGCGCGAAATAAAGCTTTGCTTGACCTTCGCTTTATATCAGTCTCGCTCCTTTAATCACGGACCCATTTGGGGGCGTAACACAGACCACGGCTCTCAGGGCTGGGGGTCTGACATCAGGGTGTCAGATGGCTTGGTTTCTAGCGAGGACCCCCTTCCCGGCCAGCAGATGGTGGTGTGGTGGGGGGCTCTCTCCCACCTCGGCCATTTGGGGCCCTGCTGCATGACCTCATCGAACCCTAGTTTCCTGCCAAAGAAGGGGTCCCTCTCCAGACACCACCACATTGGCGTTGTGAATTCTGGGGGGACACAACTTAGTGCATGGCACTGAGACCACATGGCCACGTCTCATGAGCTGGGTGTGGCATGGCCCTTGCTCCTTATTCCCCTGGCCAGAGTGGCCACGGGCCCCGGAACTGCAGGGGAGGCTGGACCTGCGAGGAGAGGAAACTGGGTCTCGGCTGAGCCTGCGCTTTCCCATCACAACCAAAGGGAGGTGGTTTCGAAGTTTACCTCGAACCTTCATTGACCCAGATCTGTTATGGAGGGATAATCTGTTACCCAAACTCTTTCGAAGTTTGAAAGGACAGTTTACTTGCGCGGTCTCCCCCCGTGGCGTCACTGAGGGTTCTGGCTCCAGGCTCCTCCTGGGTGGCAGCCACGCTGTCAGCCAGCTGACGTCCTCACAGGGGTGGGAAGCCTGAGGCCGGAGGGGCGACCCCTCTACACCCATGCGGCTGGTGGGGGCTGGCTGCGGGAGGCCCGCTGCTCAGGGCTGGCTGGGCGCCCTCGGGTCACAGCGCCGGGCTCCCCCCACCCCAGGGTGGCGAGGAGAACGACCCGCCTGGAGGAACTGGCTTCGCTTCTCCACCTTCTGTGCACGGGAAATGAGGGGTAAGTCCGGCCACACCCCGGCGGGGAGGAAGGAGACTCGACCTCTCACAGAAGGGAGAGCAAGCAATTTGTGGGCACGTTTTAAAATCACTGTGATGGTGTGTTTCACTGGACCCATAGAGACTTGACTCCCAAAGCCACCTACTAATGTCATTGGGTCTAATTTCGTCGGTGGATTTGTAGCGCAGTGTAACTCGGCGGCACGGCCGTGGTGGGACCTCACTGAGCCGCTTGTGACTCCGGCTTGTCATCTCTCAGATCAGGAGGCTGCCACCCTCCTGACCCCAGGGGACAGAGTGTGCCTGTGGAGCACGCAGCTGCCCTGGTCCCAGCAGGATGTCTCTCGAAGTGCTGGCGATGACAGGCGGTCGGGGCAGTGCAGAGGTGGCGTTTCCCGCCCTGAGCCCCTGGGCCCCGAGCTGGCTCGGAGGTCGGCTCATCTGCTGTCTGCGTTTGCCCCACTTGTGGCCTTCAGGGTAGAAGAGAGATGGGGTAAGATTATAAGGTCCTTGGGAATCAATGGTTCTCACATGCAAAGCAAATGGTTCCGTGGAAATTCTGACTCCCAGTCCGTGAGCATGTGGGAAGCTGTGACATCGCCGCAGTGTGGCTCTGCCTGAATTTTCTGTCTGTACTTTGTTTCCCCCTCCCTCCTCTGTGCCCCCTAGGTTAGGTTTGGCCCTCCATGGACTCCAGCATCTGAAGGGAGGAGGGCCGAGCAGCTTGGGTGTCGCCTGCTGGGCCTCAGGAAGAACTTGAGTGGATATAATCCTTCCTTTGTTCTTCTCCAGGGCTTTTTGTTTGCCTGACAGATGTTCCGCCTGGTCTCGGCACCGCCCGGCTCCTCTTACTGAGAGACCGGCGGCTTAGTGATCTCTGCACGTCGGTGTTGCTTACGAGGCCTGTGACCCCCAGCCCCCAGGCCTTCCCTTGGAACCCCTCACTCTCTCCCAGGGCCCCCCAGACACAGGGAGCCATGGGGAGCTTGGTGAAAACAATCACAAAGGGTTTAGGGCAGCCCTGGTGTGGACACTTTCCCCATGATTTTTGCAAGTGCAATGAAACTAGTGTGAAAACGTGTCCCTATTTCTTTTTGTTGTTGTTTAAAGGTGTTGTTGTTGTTTTCTTAAGTACTCTCTCCACCCAGTGTGGGGCTCGAACTTACAACCCGGAGATCAAGAGCTGCAAGTTCCACCCACTGACCCAACCAGCACCCCCAGGTGTCCCTATTCTGATTCAGAAGACATTGTCACCCTTCCAAGAAGAGAAGTTTCTTTCTCTGATTCTCAGGTGGTTCACAATAGTAAAGTTTAGGCATAAATTCTGAGGCTAAAATGGCGGATAAAACCTGGAAACAGTCCAGGCTCTTGTCGGTTTGCTCAGTCAGTAACAGTAACCCTAACCAGGCTCGACTGCTATACGTTTGTACTCTAAGCAAACAATTGGGAACTGGAAATACTCCACCACCCTCTTGGGGTTAAAGCATGGCCATTGTGCACCTTTTTAGGGTTCTGACATATCGATATGAATACTGACATCTATCCAGTGATCTCTGTGAACAGAGATCCAGCAAAATGACCTGGAAACTACAAGTTTATCAAGAACAGTTGGAAAACACAAGTAGTAAGAAGAAAAGGCATGCTATATACCAACCAAAGGGAACCACTTTTAACCTTTCTTCTATGTTCCTCTCAACAGTTCCGCACGTGCACACACACACACACACACACGCTCGTCTTCTGGGAACAAACGTCTTGCTCTAGGCCGTCATCTTCCCCAGGGCAGAGGGCCTCTCCTGCCACGTCTGAATGAACCCCACCACTCACTCTGGCCAGAACTGACTGTTTCTCAGAGGGATGAAACCAGGCGCCTGTTTGAAGACACAGAGGAGTGGGTTGGAAGGGAAGACAGCTTAGATGACTGAATATTTTAATATATACTTAGAAAACAAAAATGGGATCGAACCCTACATATTATTTGAGATTCCTTTGATTCCAAGTAACAGAGAACCCAGTTAACCTGGACCCAAGCAGTAATGGAGTTTATTAGCTTATGAAACTGGGCGTCCAGAGGTGGAGTTCACTCGGCCAAGTGGCTGGAGTGCGCCATCTGAGCGCAGGACCCCAGTGCCCGGTGTCCCCCCCCGTCCCCCGAGTGTGCCAGCAAACCACCCATGTCATCATGCATATCATTTGGGGCAGTAGAGAGGGTCTGAATGAAGGGTTCCTTCTGAAGAAGAAAGAAGTCCCTTTCACATTAGCCTTGGGACGCTCTTATTTCCTGTAACTGGTCTGGTGCCCAACCTTGTGGCCGGTGGGAAGGGACAGGCCAAGTGGCTAAAGCGAAAGGGCCACTGCGGGTGATGAGTCAGTCCATCCATACACGTAGCTCAAAAGGAAAAGAGACGGTTTTCAAAAGCAACTTTGGGTGCTGTTCCTAGGGAAAAAAAAAAGAATAAAGCATGGACAGGAAACATTTTCTTTTGAACTTTCTTTTAAATTTTTAAATTTTACTTAATGGTGCATCGTGAACCACTCACTTTGTACGAACAAGCAAACTTCCAGAGTATTTTTTAAATATTTTATTTGTTTATTTTAGAGAGAGAGAGAGTGGGAGGGAAGGGCAGAGGCAGAGGGAGAATGTCTCGCTGATGCCCCGATGAGCAGGGAGCCAGACTCCGGCCTGATGTCGTGACCCTAAGATGGTGACCCGAGATGAGGCCAAGAGTCGGCCGCTTAACCAGCTGAGCCACTCAGGCTCCGAGTATTATTTTTAACGGGTGCCTGGCATCTCAATCTGCTCCCCAAAGCTTATTCAGTGTATCTTGTCTCGTTAGTTACGTTGTTCACGTCACGGCCCTTGTTGCAGCGAGCCTCTCTTTGCTCTCCTGTTTGGAAATTCCATTCACTCATTTTACAAATTTCTATTCCGTGTCTGCGATGTGTTGGTCACTCTTCTGGGCACTGGGAATTTTTCGGTGAGTGAAACAGATGAAGTGTGTCCCTTCACCTACTTTATATCTTAATAGGCAGTGACAGTGAATGAGGTCTTGTGTCTCAGGGTGCTAGGGGCCGCCTCCCCCAAATGGAGCAGGGGAGGGGGAGTGAGAGCTCGTGCAGGCTCTTGCTGTTCCCCAGGAAATGACCAGCACCTCGGAGTGTCCTTGCCCTGCCTGCGGGGCACTCACAGGACTCACCTGCTGTGTCTAGAGGTGAGAGGGGAAGCGTCTCTTCCGCACCCACATTCGCCAGTGACAGCAGGTCCCGTGACGGGCAGGCAGCACTCGCTGGGGCCACCACGCGCAGCCCGTGCTGGGCTAGGGAGGCCCTATGAACGCCCCTTCCTCTTCCACAGGCTGGACGTCGAGGCGAAGCGCTCCGGGCTCTCTGACAGAGGCTGACTATGCTGACCCCGTGTCTTCTGCTGTTCGGGGAAGTGGGGTGGGACCGGTGTCAGTCAGGGGCCAGGCAGGAAGCGCCGCACGTCCCCGGCTGAGGCAAACAGGGAGTTTAGATGAGCTGAACTAACCCGGAGATCACGAACTAAAAGAAGCACCTACTGCTGTTCCCGAAGGGTGAGGGGGAACCTGAGGCAGCAGACACAACAGACCCGGCGTAGGGCCCTGGGGCTGGAGCAACACCGACAAAATAGGGAAACTAGGGGAGGCCCTCTTTCCCTCCTCCTTCTGTCAGACCCCTTAGGGTCTCCTATTCCCAGAGCTGGGCCCTATAAGAGGCTTTACTGCCAAAGGGAAGTGCAGTGGATAGAGTTTTAGCCACACGATTTCGGAACAGAATGCCAAAGAATGACTTTCAAGACACAGGTCAGCAATTGGCATGTACCTTTCCACTTAGTTTTCAGGTACTCCCTTTACCCATATGTGAACTTCTACACAAGAACTGTAAGATTTTACCAAAGCCATTGTTCTCATCTCTCCCCAGAAAGATGAGACAAAAAGTTCCCTTAGTTAGTAGCCCCATCTGTGTGATGCTCTCACTTGAGTGTGAGCAAAATCCCACCCAAGGATTCTGCGACCTGAAAAATAACTTTTAAAGTTAACCACTATAAATAATTCTTATAGAAAATAATAGGGGAAGAGAAGGGGAAAGTAATTGCTATACCCAAGCATATGTATAAACAACAAGGAAGAAAATGCAAAGTTTTGACCTTTCTTTTTCTTCTGTGATTTATCTCTAGGCCACAGTTAAGTTTAGTAATTTCCTTTTTTAGGAGGAATTGAATAATTGATGGAATGCATCTCTCATGGAGTGTTGTGAACCCTTGAAAAAGTTGACAGCGGAAGACGTCCCCTGGGTATTACTGAATGAGAAAGGCAGGGTTTGGAAAAAGGATAAGTGATCGCACGACTGCTAATGAAGGACCCCCCCCCCCCCACAAGAGGCCGATTACAGATCGGTACTTGTGTTTGTGGGAGGTTGTGCGAGCATGGAGACCGGCAGAGGAACCCGGCGTGCACAGGTTTATATATGCAGGTCCCTGCTGATGAACTCTTTTCATCTTTTGTGTGTCTAAAAGTTTACTTATTTTGCCTTTGCTTTTGAAAAATGTTCTCATGAGGCGAGGGCTTCTAGGTTGCCAATGTTATCGGAAACGTTTAAAGACATTGACCAGCTGTCTTCTGGCTCCCATCGTTGCTGATGAGAAGCTGCCTGCTGTTCTTTCTTCTTCTGTACAGATGTTGAACATCTTCTCATATACTTATTTGACATCTATATATCTACGTTGGTAAAGTGTGCTTTCAGAACTTTTGTATTTTTTAATCAGGTTTTTTGTGATTTTCAGATACAAGTCCTTTATCAGATGTGTATTTTGTAAACACTTTTTTCTAGTCCATAACCTGATTTTTTATTCTTTGAACAGTGTCTTTCATAGAGCAGGAGTTTTTAATTTTAATAAAGTCCACCTCATTCATTTTTTCTTTCATAGTCACTCTTTAGATGAAATATCTAGGAGCTCATTACCGAACTCAAGGCCACTTGGATTTCCTCCCGCGTCATCTTCTAGAAGCTGCCTAGTTAAACGGTTTACGTTTATTCCTACAATGCATTTTGAGTTAATTTTGTGATGGTGTAAGGTCTGTGTCCAGATTTACTTTTTCAGAATAATTTTCTTTTTCTACTTTTCTCCCGTTCCATTTGCCCTCAACTCTTGATGGGGTTCTTTCCATGACGTGGGGACCCAGATATTCATTTCTGAAGAGTCCAGATCCTCAGTGAGTCTGCTTCCCTGCACTGCAAGGTCTTCCACTGACCTTCACCGTAAGGCACAGCAAGTCCCCGGGGCCAGACATCACTTCCACTGTCCCCCAGCAGCAGCCAAGTTCCCCCTGGTGGTCAGTCACCCGACCTACGCAGCACCTCCTTTCTTTGCCTGTTGATTAAGGGCCAGGTGGCAGCTCCAACTTCCAGTTCATTAGAACAATTATTGTGTCTTCTTTTGAGAATGAAACCCTGTAAACCAGCACAGTGGGAAGTTGAGGGGACGGGCAGCAGAAGTGCACACATGGGTTAGTAAGTACAAATGCTAGTTCCCTTCCGTTCTTGATTCCTGGACTCTGGCTATGGCGGGCGGGGGAGCGCCATATACTGCTTACTGGGTCCTGCGGGAGGCTCCTCAATGGAAATATTTACTGGGTGTTTTCAGCTGAACAGGGCTGTAACTGAGATCGGCCATCCTGCGACATGGCAGATGCTTCTCAGTGTTCGATGCGATCGAGACCACAAGCTGGGTACTCAGTACCTGGCCGCAGGCGTGTGTGTGTGTGTGTGTGTGTCCACGCTTCAGGCATGTGTGTGAGTGTGTGTGAGTGCATGTCCACGCTTCGGAAGGCCCCGGCAGGATTCGCTCAGCTCCAGCTGCCCCTGGCGTTCGGAGTCCCGCACGCTGAACCGCCGTCGGGATCTGAGCGCGTCTCTCCTTAGAGAGCGGCGTGTGAGTGTCAAGGCGATGACCGCTGTTGAAGTGGAAGGCCGAGCTGGAGGCTTCTCAGAGCAGCGAAGGCCTGGTGGGTCCTCTCGGGTTACGGATCGGTTCTATCAAACATCCCTGCGTGGGGAGTGCGGCGTGAAGAGCAGGAACCTGCTCCGGGTCACAGGCCTTGGGCGGCGGCACCAGGGCCCCGCCTGGCCGGCTTGTGGCTCCGTTACAAGGACGCCACTTCGAGGGGCCTGTGCTGAAGCCACGGACCCGTTTCACATGGGAGATGTCTCTCTCGGGGTCTTGTTCCGGCCTCCCCTCCCGCCGCGAGCCTGAGGGTCTGCTCTCGTCCCGCTGGCTCGCCGTGAGGTTCTTCCACTAGAAAACGGACCCTCGGCGGTCACAGGCGGTCCCGTCTGCTGCGGCTCCAGGCCAGTTGTGTGAGTTTGTTCACATGAAGACATGTGTACACACGCACACAACACACCACACACACGCTCGTGTGCATATGCTCGCACACATGCACACACCGGCACATACACGTGCATGGCACGCGAGCGCGCACGTGGGTCCCATTCCTTGGTCGCTGATGGCTTTGCCTGCCTGTCCCCCTCCCTGCCCTCATCCGGGATACTGAGGGAGAAGATGTTTCTCTCTAGAGTTTTAGTGGAAAAAGGAGAAACAAATGTCCTTTCACTCCAACCCAGTTAAGACTCAACTTCCCCAGCTTCTTCTCCAATCTTCAATTGCTCAGAAAGAGAGGTTGGTGCCTCCTGGTTACAGTTAAGGGACGTGGAAGAAGAGCCCAGACGAGTTTCCGCCAATGATACCAGGGCTTCCCTACGCCCGCCTGGGGAGAAGGCCGACCACGTGGCCCTCGATCCTAGCAAGGAGCGGCGTCTGAGAGGCAAGGGCAGGCCGCCTGGGGGAGAGCCCCGTCCAGGGCATGCTGGTGGCAACTGCAGATGGAGGTAGGCCGGCGGCACTTTGCCAGGCTGAGCTGGGAAGGCCACTCTCCTTCCAGGTTCCTGTGATAAATGAGATGCACCTTGTCCCGACCAAGAAGGTGGGGAGAAACGGGAGTGTGATTCGATTCCGTTCTTTAGACTGTGAGCAAAGAAACCAACTCTGGCAATTTACACAGAGATATATTAGAGGGCCGTGAGGAGCTCCAGTACTCACAAGAAGTTTGCAAATAGACAAGAAGCAAGACAGCCTGTGCAGGAAACCGGGGCCACGGGGACAGCCAGCGGCAGGAAAGGCAGGTCGGGACGTGTCTCGAGGGGTCCTCCATACATTTCTTTAGGTTCTCCACTGAGGGACAGAGAGCTACAGGGTGTCAGAGTGCCTGCTTAGCCACAGTCTTCCCTGCCCACAGCGGGAAGGCTCTGAGGGTCTTTACTCCTCCCTCCTGGTGGCGGGAAGGCTGTCTGCAGACCAGTGGCTTACTCTGCCAGTGAAAGGCACCCACCCAACGTCTCACCTTCCCAAAGCGCATGAAACTCCCGACAGTGCACGTGCGTCTGGGGACCGTCTCCTTAGAAAGGAGACGCAGCTTCGGAACGGCGCCAAGGGGGTGGGTGACCCCGCCGCCTCTGCTGCCGGGTTAGGGGGGCTTCTTGATATATTCTCGAAGTCTGCTCCAGACGGGACGCTGACGAGCAGGCAGGACTCCGGCAGTGGTTTCGTCCGATCGATGCTGGTCGCCCGAACGTTTCTGAGGTCCCCACGCACCAGCCTTTGCCTGGAGAGGACAATTGTCTAAGTCAGGCCTCCCTGACCGCCTTTCAGTGGCGTCTCATTTCTTTCTAGTTTGGGTCTTACCTCATCACGCTAATGTGTACGGCCCTTTGGAAGGAGAGTCATTCCAGGGAGAGCCAAGGGTCAGATGAGCGTGTGTCGGCAGGTGGAGGTGAGGCTGGACCCTCGAATGCCCGGTTGAAGAGAAACCAAAGCCTCGGGGTGCCGAGTGGTCCGAGCCTCTCGGCTACAGGGCTGGGCCCGTTCAGAGCAGCAGAGAAGGACCGGCCTGCGGATGATAAGGGTTCAGGGAAGGGAAGGAGTGGGAGGATCCTGGCCTTAGCCCTGGCGGTCAAGGGACCCTCAGGAGGGGGATGGCACCCCAGCGTCCCCTCACAAGCAGCTCCTTGGGGGTGGTCCTGTGCTGTGTTCTCTGCTTCGCTTCCATTCCTGTTGTCAGCAAGTAGCTCTGTCTCTCTGGCAATCCAGCTCCGGCAGAGAAACTGGCTTCCCCCGTAGGTTCCCATCAGCTCCCTGGGCCGTCTGCCTCTCAGGCCAAAGGCAGATTCAAAGGACTCTGCCCTTCAGCTGGAGAGACTGCGGAGTGGTGAGGCTTCAGGGCCCCCACCGGAGATCTCCTGCGCATTTAGACCACAGCTGGGCGGGGGGCAGGCAGCGGGGGCATGACTGTTAGGGCTGGAGGGCGGAGAGAGACAGAGACACCGTGGAGGGGGAAGTGGGGGAGAGAGGGAGACAGAGGAAGGAGAGGGCAGAGGAGAGGAAACACACTCCCCTCTCCACGGCTCCCTCCGGGTCAGGCCTCACTGCCGCACTGAAGGGGACGTGGGACTCCCTCATTGCATGGATAAGAGGACGGGCTCTCGGGACATTCCGGAGCTTGTCTGACTGCAAACCTCTAAGTCCTTATCCTTCGAGAAGTTGCAGGAGAAATTTAGAAGGAAGGGACTGAGAGGTGGATTCCTAGGAACAAATTTGCCCCTGGCTGGGCCCGGTTCGCCAGAGAGGGAAGCACTGGTCCAGGCGGAGGGAGGCTGCGCGTCCCGACCCAGCCCCGGCCAGGGCGCCAAGCTGGCTTCCCGGGGAGGCAGGAGAGCGGGCGGCTCGGGTGCGGCAGAGGACGCGGTGTCTGTGTTTGGACAATCCCACGGCGGGGCCTGGAGCGGGCGCGAGGGCGCAGCCCGGCTCGCCGGGGTGGAGGAGAATCCCTGAGTGTTTCACGCGGGCCTGGCCGGACCCGGCTGCAGCCGCCTCAGCAGCTGGGCAGGGCAGAGCTCAGCAAACAGCAAACGGAATTAGCGGCAGGGGGCGGGGGGCGAGGCAGGGGGGAGGGCGGAGGTGGGACGGAGAAAGTCCCCGCAGGGGCTGCTGCGCGCGGCAGACCCGTCAGGACCCGGGCGACCCCCAGAGCGACGCGCTGCGGTGCGCGACACGCAAGTCCTCCGCCCGCAGCCCCGACGACGCGGGGAGGTGCCCGCCCCCCGCGGCTGCCGCGGCGACTGGGACAAGCCCCCCAGGGCGCGTGGGCAGCACCGTCTCGGGTCCGCTCTGGCGCGGCGGCGGCTCGGATGGGGCTCATCTGGGGACTCAGCAAGTCCTTGCCGCGGCCGAGGGCGCGGGGCGGAGGGCGGGGGCGCGCGGGGCTTCCCGGCCCGGCCGGGGGGGGGGGGTCCCACCGACCCGCGCACGCAGCGGCCAGCCCAGCCCCAGTGGCGTGAGCCCCCCCCCCCCCCGCCACGGGCACCGCCGCCCCCACCGAGCGCCGCGCCCTGAGGTCAGAAGACAGGAGGCGAGTTTGCTCGTCAGAATTCCTTGTTTTTAAGATTTTATTTATTCATTTGACAGGCAGAGGGGCAGGGGCGGGCGGGGGCGGGCAGGCTCCCCGCGGAGCAGAGAGCCGGGCGCGGGGCTCGATCCAGGACCCCCAGGACCCCGGGACCGTGACCCGAGCCGGAGGCAGAGGCCCAAGCCCCGGAGCCGCCCGGGGCCCCGCGCCCTCACCTTCGCTGCTCACCGGCAGGAGCGCGACGGGCCCCTGCGGCCGCGGAGGGTGTCTTCGCGGCCGCCCAGCCGCCGTGGCCACTCCTCGTTCCCCGCGCGGCTCTGAGGCCCTGTAGGCGGGAGAAGGCCGCCCTCGGGGCAGCGTCTTCCGGAGCCGCCGGCGTGCGCAGAGGCAGAGGCGCCTCGGGAAACGGCTCCTTCTCCGCCCCAGAGCTCAGCCGCGGCTCCGGACTGTGGCTCCGCGGCCCCCGGGGCCTCTCCCACAGTCTGTGCCAGGAAAACAGACGCCCGCGCCCCACTCCAGCCCTGAGAGCCGTGGGGGGACACTCGGGGCGGCTCGGAAAGAGCAGGTGCAGGAAACAGACGTTTGCTGTGTCTTTGGCTATTTAGTGTCTGAATACAGGTCTTTCAGAGAAAAGCTTCCTATTCTTTTACCCAAATTGATGTGGACTGACAGGGCATCACAAATACTTTTTGATAATAGACTATCATGTCATTTTTTAAAAAATGATTTTTATCTATCAGAGAGAGCGCGCGCACACAAGCAGGGGAGCAGGAGGCAGAGAGGGAGCAGGGAGCCCGATGCGGTGCTTGAACCCAGGACCCCGGGATCGTGACCTGAGCCCAAGGCAGAGGCTTAACCCACTGAGCCACCCAGGCGCCCCCATACATTATCATGTGAATTTTGACATATAGCTCTGGAGGAACTCAAAGAATTGAGTACTGTTGCTATAGTAACACTCTCTATAGGAACAGGGTTGCCTCAGAAATTGTATTCCTAATATGAGAGCTAGGACGATAACGGACGCTGGGAACCCTGTATTGGTTTAGAAAGAAGTGTTGGTCCCCCCAAAGAGAAACTAACTGGAAAACTCCCAGCCTCAGCCAGGTTATTAAGAGAGGCATTTTAATATGCCATTTTTATGTTAGTTATTTATCATGATTTATAACATCTTTATGCTGTTTTGACCAGTTAGGTAGTACTAACGGACGTGATGATAGCTTTATCCAGAGTGAATTTATTTTAACTGAAGTGTCGTTCACGCACAGTGTGATACTAGTTTCAGGTGTACAACACGGTCATTTGGTAAGTGTGTGTGTCACTCAGTGCTGCCTCAGTCTACTGACTACATGTCCCCAAGCTGTGCTTTCACCCTGTGACATTTACTTCATAACTGCAAGTTTCTGCTTCTTCATCCCGTTCCCCTATTCCACCCACTCCCCGCCCCCCCGTCTCTGGCAACCACCCGAGGTTCTCTGTATTTATGAGTCTGTTTCTGCTTTCTATTCATTTGTCTGTTTGCTTTGCTTTTTAGATTCCATGTACGTGAAATCACATTGTATTTGTCTTTCTCTGTCTGGTTTATTTCACTGAGCATAATGCCTTGTAGGTCCATCCACGTCATTGCTAATGGCAAGATATCGTTCTTTTTGATGCCTGAGTAATATTCCATGGTCTGTGTATACCACATCTTCTTTACCCATTCATCTATCAATGGACACTCAGGCTGTTTCCAAGCTTGGCTATTGTAAATAATGCTCCGGTAGACATGGGATGTATATATCTTTTTGAATTAGTGTTTTTCAGAGGTGAAATTATTGGATTGTATGGCAGTTCTATTTTTAACTTTTTGAGGAACCTCCATGCTGTTTTCCAGAGTGGCTTCACCTGTCTGCATTCCCACCAGCAGTTCACGAGGCTCCTCTTTCGCCACATCTTCGCCAACACCTGTTGTTTCTTGTGTTGTTGATTGTAGGCATTCGGATGGGTGTGAGGCGTTATCTCATTGTAGTTTTTGAGAGAAAGAGAGAAAGCATAGGCACATGGGAGGGTGTGGGGGGGCAGACAGAGAGGGGGAGAGAATCTTAAGAGACTCTGTGCGCAGCTTGGAGTTCGACGTAGGGCTCAATCTCACCACCCTGAGATCATGATCTAAGCCAAAATCAAGAGTCAGCTGCTTATCTGACTGAGCCACCCAGGCACCCTGGTCTCATGGTAGTTTTGATGTGCATTTCCTGATGGTAAATGATGGTGAGCATCTTTTCCTGTGTCTGATGGCCATCTGGATGTCTTCTTTGGAGAAAGGCCTATTCAGGTCTTCTGGCCATTTTTTTTTTTTAAGATTTTATTTATTTGACAGACAGAGATCACAAGCAGGCAGAGAGGCAGGCAGAGAGAGAGGAGGAAGCAGGATCCCTGCTGAGCGGAGAGCCCGATGCGGGGCTCGATCCCAGGACCCTGAGATCATGACCTGAGCCAAAGGCAGAGGCTTTAACCCACTGAGCCACCCAGGCGCCCCTTCTGGCCATTTTTTAATCAGATTGTTTTTTGGCATTGAGTTGTATTAGTTCTTAATGTATTTTGGATATTAACCCCTTATCAGCTATATCATTTGCAAATATCTTCTCCTAGTCAGTAGATTACCTTCTTGGTTTTGTTTTGTTTTGTTTTCGATGGTTTCCTTCACTATACAAAAGCTTTTTATTTTGGTCCCAGACAGTAAATTTTTTATACTTAGAATAGGGGTTCTTAGCTTAGTGCGCTCATGAACCAGGTGACAATAATTACATCTTTGTGTTACTAACCTCTAAGTGACATTTCTCCTGTCACCAGGAGAAATCAGAAAGAGCTTTATCACATAACTTGAAACATTATTTCTACTTATCACTGCTTCAAAGTTACAATAGTTATTGAACTTTCAGCTAGATATTTTTTTTAAAGGTACATATATATTTATTTATTTCAGATAGAGAGAGTGAATGAGGGGGGGATGGGCAAAGGGAGAAGAAGACCAGCAGACTCAACACTCAGCAGGGAGTCCCACTCGGGGCTCCATCCCAGGACCCTGAGATCATGACCTGAGCTGAGGGCAGAGGCTTAACCCACTGAGCCACCCAGGCGCCCAAGGGTCTACAGCTTTATCAGACCACCAAAGAGGTCCAAGTCAAAAAAAGATGAGAAACCACTGAATTAGTGGCTGATGGTTGTTGGGTCAGCGGTTCCAGGAATGCAGGAGGAACAACAGAAATGACCACCCGGGCCGCCATCTTCCAGCCCCCTCCCCCCCTTCCTTAACCCTTGACTCTCCCGCCAAAAGGGTGTACTCCCAGGTCATAGGTAACCTGATACCTATGCAGCAAACAGGAGTATCCGGAGCCCTCACCCCATACCTTCCGATCACCAAATATGGATGTGAGCCCATGGCCTACCTTGGCCCGATAAAGGACCCCCGCCAACTCCCTCCCAGTGCGACTTCCTCGATTCCCCCTTCCCGAGTCTCGGAACCTCACCCGAGGGTGCCCACCTCCTCCCGGTGTGACTTTCCTGGCTCCCCTTCTCCCGAGCCCTGAAACTTCGCCGGAGATGCCTTTAATAAATCTTGCCTTGCTCTTACCTCGCCTGGTGTTGTGTTTACCTCGCCTGCGAAACCTTACAATGGTGACAAGGGAATTTTAAAATTATTAATTTTTACTGAGGAGAAATGCATGTAGCATAATACTGACCTTTCCAAAGCCAACGATGCAGCAGCTTTTCTATTTCCAGGTTCTCTTGTCACCTCCCAACGTGCCCAGATAACAGGTTCTTAAGCATCAACTTTTATTTTACATGTTTTTTTAATCACAGAAAATAGGATGGGATGGTTGGTAAAACAAATAAATAAACAAGCAAACTTGTAAACCCCAAAAGCGTGTTATTTTGGGATAAAGCTCTTTTGGGGAGGAACTGAGAATTCAAGGACAAATGGGAAATTCTGCTTCGGGTATTTTCTTTCTTTCTTTCTTTCTTTTTTTTTTTTT